>JAJPUD010001301.1:222917-264907 GCA_023553655.1 Myrmecobius fasciatus | reverse complement strand
TAGAAACACTGCTGGGTCAAAGGGTATGCACTGTTTGATAACTCTTTGAGCATAGCTCCAAATTGCTCTCCAGAATGGTTGGATCCGTTCACAGTTCCACCAACAATGTATCAGTGTCCCAGTTTTCCCACATCCCCTCCAACAGCTATCATTATCATTTTAGCCAATCTGACAGGTGTGTAGTGGTATCTCAGAGTTACCGACATATATATATTATTAACTCATGAAGACAACTTACTAAAGTGAAAAGAAATTATAATCAGATTTGGGGAAAGGAAAAGCCATATCACTGAAATCACATCATTGAAGTTATGAAGTATACAACTTTCAAATTCAAAACAATGTTTTCAGAATAACTTTTAGGCAAGAATATTTTAGAATTAATATGTAGAGTTTAGTTTAAAAGGAAAAATTTGAAAGGTCACAGATAATCTGCAACAAGCCAACCTTTAGATTTGCAGCAGAACTCAACTTTATACTCCTATCCTCAAGGCTGCAAAAGGCAAAAGCTAGCTTGTTCTAGGACAGCAGAATGAGATAGTACTCTGTGTTTTATAGCAGAAATAAAGAAAACTGAAAAAAACTGGGATCTGGGGGAAGGGACATTCCAATGTGCTCAAGAGAAAGAGTCTAGCATTTAGCTGAAGCCAGTTCTGTCTAGAGTCTTGTACCTTTAGAGGAGTCTGAGATGGTTCCTTAGAGAAATCACCATTAGAGGAACAGGAGTCAGAAAGCGAGATGGATATAGGAGAAAAAAACAAAATTACCAAAGATCTCAGAATGAAAAAGAAACTTAATTTAAAACCCTGAGCCTAAACAGATAAAGCAACAAGGAAGTTAATAACAAAAGAGAATATGACCACCAGATCATCTAAAAGGATCCAGAAATCTGAATGAATATTGAAAACCAAAGGAAAATAAGCTCTTAACACTTGTTGAAGCAGAGGAGCTTATGGATTCCTAAGATAGCACAGAACCATAGTAAAATATATTTAAATGATTTTAAAAAGGGAAATAAAAATTGTGAAAGTAGAATTAATGGTCTGCACATCAGAAATGTCAAATTGCCAAGCCTCACTTAAGAAATAAAAGAGAATATGTTTGAGAATAAAAGCACGGAAGGAAAAAAAAATCTGTAAGAAAAGAGGCAAAAAGCAATAATGTTAAAAGAACATATGGTCTCCAAACAAAGCAAAACATTTCAAAATATAGATTTTGAAGACAGGATATGTATACAATTATAGGTCTCTTAGAAGAACATGTCAAAAAACCCAAACATTATAAAAAGAATATAAGAAAATTGCCCAGAATTTCAAAACATGGAAATCAAGTTACTATTCAAATGATGCCACAAATCACCTCCAGGGGGATTAAAGAAAGAGAGAGAGAGAGACTGCAAATTCCAAGACATTTAGTGGTTAGTTTTTAACTATTCTAATGAAAATAAGTTTTTTGCTGAGGCTATTGGGGTTAAGTGACCTGCCCAGGGTCACACAGCTAGGAAGCATTAAGTGTCTGAGGTCAAATTTGAACTCGGGTCCTCCTTACTTCAGGGATGGTGCTCTATCCATTGCATTGCCTAGCTGCCCCCCAAAATAAATTCTTAAAACAACCTGAAGAAAAATCTTCACATACGAAGGAATGTCCCTTCAGGGCTTTGGTCCTATAAGTTAAAAAAAATGCTTTCTATCAATTAGGATTCTTTAAGTTAAAATAGTCTTTTAATCATAGACATATAAACTCGTAATTTTCATCTGAAAAGTCATCTACTTTTTAAACTGAAGATGAAACTAATGTTTAAATGTCTTAAATTCACATTAGGCACTTGATGGTGCAGTGGGTAAAGTCAGAAGACGAGTTCAGATATGGCCTCAGATACTAGTTGTGTGGGCTCTGGGTAAATCACTTAACCCTATTTGCCTCAGTTTCCTTATTTTAAAAAAGAACTGGAGAAGGAAATGTAAACCACTTCATTATCTTTTCCAGGAAAACCAAATGGAGTCACAGATAGTTGGACATGATTGAACAGCAAAATGATCACATAGTTCATATATATCAGACAATTCTTGAAACAAGATTTTTTTCAACTTCAAAGCCAATTCTCTACCAGGAAATGTTCCTTCACTTAGAAGTACATTTTCATATATTCTAAAATGCTTCTTTCTTTTCTCTGCCATGAGAAAGGGGATTGGTGATCTTTGTTAATATTTCCTACATATTTTCCCTATCACAATATGCTTTTTAAAAGAAAAGTCTTACGTGAACTCAGCATTTGTATAACTTATTAAGAAAATTGAACTCATATTTGGTGAGAGGGTAAAAATGATTGTGGGATGGGATGTGCAGTTTATCAGAATACAAAGATAGAATTTTTTGTTTTTACTAGCTAAATGAAAGTGATAGTTTTGAGTTCTAGACTAAATGGCAATTAGTAGTGAATGATAAATTCCTTAAGTAGCTATTTGAATATGGTGTAAAAGGCTAATCTTGCAGTCATGGTGACCTAAAGTAAAATTCTTTAACATAGATGGGCAATTTAAAAAAAACATAGATGGGCAAAGCATTAAATCCTTCAGTATCCCAGGCAACTCAAGTCTATAAGTACTAGACTAAAACTGCCTGAATTTGTAGAGTGTCCTTCTGAGGACCTCTCTCTTCACCAATGAATTTTAAGTGCTGGACTGTGCTACTGCCAGCCCCCACAGATGTGCTCCTGCTCATGTTAAAAAAAAAAATCTTGAAATTAAAAAAAAGCATATATTGACTTTTCAAACAACCTAACATACATCAGTATTTAAGACAAAGCATGTAGAAGTGTGGATAATCATTAGAACATTTAAATATTTTCCAGGCTTCTATTCAGCTTTCATAGTCTTTTAGTTTGGCAGTTTATAAATGGTCAGCCTGGAATTTGATGAAAGCAGATCGTTTTAGGTTTCCTAGTCCATGATTGGATAAAAACATTGGCTGTATTTCAAAATACTTTTTTTCTTATGGTATTTTATTGTAGCAGTGTTTTTTTAAGTTATTAATAGCTTTTTATTTTTCCAAATACATGTGGATAATTTTCAACATTCACCTTTACAAAACTTTGTGTTCCAAATTTTTTCCCTTTTCCTGCTCCCCAGACAGTAAGCAGTCCAATCTAGATTAAACATGTGCAGTTCTTCTAAACATATTTCCATATTCACCATGCTGCACAGGAAAAATCAGATCAAAAAGGTGAAAGAAAAACACGAGAAAGAAAACAAGCAAGCAAGCAACAACAAAAAAGTGAAAATAGTATGCTTTACTCCACATTCAGTCTCCGTAGTCTCTGTCTGGTTGTGGAAGGCTCTTTCCATCATATGTCTACTGGAATTGGCCTGAATCACCTCATTGTTGAAAAAAGCAATGTTGATCAGTTGATCATCATATAATCTTGTTGCAGTATACAATATTCTTTTGATTCTGCTTACTTCACTTAGCGTCAGTTCATGTAAGTCTTTCCAGACTTTTATGAAATCAACTTGCTCCTCATTTCTTATGAATTATGTTCTATAACTTTCATATACCATAACTTATTGAGCCATTTCCCCAGCTGATGGGCATCCACTCAATTTCCAATTCTTTGCTACCACAAAAATAACTGCTACAAATCTTTTTGCACATGTGAGTCCTTTCCATTCCTTTATGAACCCTTTGGGATACAGACCCCACAGAGACACTGCTGGATCCAAGGGGATATGCACTGCTTTATAGCCCTTTGGCCATGGTTCCAAATGAAGTAGTGGTTTTTTTAAAGTACTGTTCAAAATTCACATGACTTTCTGGGCTTGTCATACACATATGTACCAGTAATATAACTGTAGCAGTTGAGAGATTCTTATTTATGTTTAATACTTTTCATTTCATGTCTAATAGTGGTTTCTAACTTTAAAAAAAATCTCTTAAGGGAGAAATTTTCTCTTTGGATTTTAGATGAAATTTTTGGATTTAGATGAAATAAAGCAATTTCTTTTTTGTTTGTTTTAAGAAATTTATTATTTATGCTTAACTTTTTTTTTCAAATTCTGTCCTTTACCCAAACCTCCATTTATTAAGAAGACAGGTGATAGTATATTAAGTAAACCTGAGAAATCATGAAAAACACATTTCCATATTAGATATGGCAAAAAAAGGTAAGAAAGTGAGAAAATTATACTTCATTTTGTCTACAGTTAATCAGCATTTTTCCATCAGAAGCATTTTCTCAAAAGAAAATTTCTGCTATGAAAAAATATCAGATTTAAAGCCCCAATAATATTTTAATTTAATTTTAATTAATTAATTAATCTATTTATCTATATATATATCTATTTATTTATTTTTGCTCTGGCAATTGAGGTTAAGTAACTTGCCCAGGGTCACACAGCTAGGAAGTGTTAAGTGTCTGAGGCCAGATTTGAACTTAGCTCCTCCTGACTTCAGGACTGGTGCTCTATCCACTGCACCACTTAGCTGCCCCCTTGGAACTAATTTTTAGAAGATAACCATATAGTTATGGCAGTAAAATTAGTGTGTAATGGGTTTTTCGTTTTTAAGGACTGTTTTGTTGTTGTTTTATCACTTTAAATAGGGAATGTTGTGGTAGGAACATTTCTCTTTTTTCAGTTATACCAAATTAAGTTGTGTAGCGTATTTAACTTCAAATAGACCTTGGTTTTATGTAAATAATTCTAGTCATACCTGGAGATTATCTGTTTTAAATGTTGTGGTCTGCTTAAGATGGTTTTTAATTGGAAGTACACTCAGATACTAAAATAGAGAATGTGATGAATTTGTTAAAAAAAAAAACCCAACAACATGGGGAGGATTTAAATGAACTGAAACAGAGCGAAATAAGCTTTATTAAAAGACATAATTACAGTAAAGGAGATGAAAAAACACTAATAGGAAACTGAAGTCTTGTATAATTAAAAAACCAGTAATGATCCTGGGGAACAGATAATAAAATATACTTCCCTTCTTTTGGCCAAATTCAAGTAATAAAGAAATGCGTTAATAAAACTTTAAAAAATTATTTTAAAAAATTTCCCTTCTGATAGAATTATCTCCATTCTTTTCTCTTTCTCTTCCCCAAAATCTTTGACATAGCACTGTTAAAAGTAAGATATTCCTTACAAAGAGTTGAAGTTTGTGTAATGCTGTGACTAAAATGGTTAGTGAATGAGTGGTTTGTGAAAGCTATCAAGTGTTGAAATGAACTTGAAAAGTTTATCTTTGTTGCTTCAGCTAATTGTGATGACACTCTCGATTTTTGATCTTCCTGCACTTGCTGACAGTACTAGAGAAAGTCTTTTCTGAAAGTGCCAGATTGATTTCACTATCAACCACTTAACCACGATATTAATTTCCTGAATTGAATAGCTTTTATGATTTAAAATTAACTTATGAGAGGGAACATTGACTTGCTTAAAAATATGTTTGTATAATTAATATGTTTTATATTGGACAATAAAACAGCTTTTTTGCCTTAGAGAAATGCCATCCCATAAGTAAAAGAAAACTGCCTTTTTACATTGTACTTTTGAATATTGTCTTTTTAAAAAAAAAGTTTTCTACCAAGTTACATACATAAAACCAGTATCTTATATTGTGATTGATATTATTCACTCTAGGGAAAAAAGAAGAAAACCTTAGCAAAATAGACATTTTAGCTTAATCAATGAAATTTTCCAACAGTATTAAGGGTAGACACATATCTATTTAATTCTTTCTGGAAAGTGAGTTGGAATTATTTGAAAAAAGTGACTATGAATGTTACTTTTTTGACCCAGAGATTCATCCACTGCTAACCAGATATTTATGGAGTCATTTATTTTTGCAAAGAATGAATTAGCATATTAAGATATTTTAAGAAATAATGAATGGGGCAAGCTAGGTGGTGCAGTGGATAGAGCACCAGCCCTGAAGTCAGGAGGATCTGAGTTCAAACCTGGTCTCAGACACTTAACATTCCCTGGCTGTGTGACTCTGGGCAAGTCACTTAACCCCAATTGCCTCAGTAAAAAGCAAAAAAAAAAAAAAAAGAAAGAAATAATGAAGGACTAGATGGCACAGTGGATAGAGCACTGGCCCTAAAATCAAGACGTGAGTTGAAATTCGGCCTCAGACTATTAGCACTTACTAGCTGTCTAACCCTGGGCAAGTCACTTTACCCCAATTGCTTTAGCAAAAAAGAAATAATGGCTATGGAGAAACATGGAAAAACTTACATGAATTAATGCTGTGAAGTAGATAGAATCAGGAAAAAAGTATATATGACTAAAAGTGATGTAATTAAAAGGAAGAAATAATAAAAACATTGAAATAGAATGCTATGAAACTATAATGACCAAGAGATAGGAGAAAGGCACTCCTAACAATGAAATACTACTGATAACAAAAATACCATTTTTAGATGTATTACTTATTTTTGCATAATTGTTTTCCTTTTTTATAAAGGATTTCTTTCTAAGGAGGGGAAAAGGGGAAAATTTGATATATTGTGAAATGTAGGTGATGTTTAAAACAAAAGAAATAGAAATTCATTAAAAAAAAATTTGAGGTTGGATTTGTGGAATAAAATGTTTTAAAATACTAGCATCACATTTTTCATAAGCAAAAATGAAGTTAATATTCCCTTTTCCAGTAGGATTTTTTCCTTTGTATGTGTATGGTGTGAAGAACGTAAACTTTTTTTGATAAAATTAAAATTGAGTTCACTGAAATTCTGGATTTGTGTAAACTTTTATGCATGCTTTGTAGGTTTGTTGAAATATGAACCCAAAGGTATTATTAGATTCAACTTTTTATAGACAGAAGTAACTTTTGACTCCTATAATAATGAGGTCTAACAAGAAAGTCATTTTAATAGAGAAGACTCAGGGAAAGTTTTATGGGATTTTAAATGATAGTAATTGTCTTATTGGAGGATTAAGGGAGTATTCTAAAGAAGATGCAAGAAAACAGTATGGTGGAACTGGATTGTAGAGGCCTTGAATGCAATTTGAACTTTTTTCAGTAGGCAGAATTTTGAGCAAAAAAGAGATGTGACTAGATCTTTGGCTAAAAAGGTAAATTGGGTGAAAGATGCTGTGCAAAGTTTGATAACTTGATGAAGTGAATTATTTTTTCCAGTATTGGTGATTTAAGCTAATCCATCCACAGACTTCTCCCAGGTCCCAATTGTCAAAAGTCTAGTCATGCTTACGGGTGCTTATATCTAACTGTGGAATAGAACAAAACAGAACTTTAAGAGGATGAAAACTTTTAATACTGGCATCTTGTTCTAATCAGGTAAGCAATTAGGCTATTTTTTTAGCTTGACCCATTCTCTTTTCTGTCTTTTAAAATTTACCTTCTTATTACATATGCACTATTATTTGAATTTAACTGTCTTAAATGGGGTTTAGGAAGAGGTTTAGGATGTTTTTTTCCTCAAGGATGGGCCAAAGTCACATTAATGTATAATATTAAAAAATTTCTTTTTCACTTGTGAAATCTTAATTCAAAAGAGCTACTTTGAAATATGTACTATATTAATTTTGATACTGATTTTAAAAAATTGATATTTCCCCACTAAATATTCCTGTATTTCATTCAACAGTAGTATAACATATAGTATCACTTTATTAACTTATACAAGTTTCAAAGATTTATTTAATATTCACAAGAACGAAACTGCATTTAGGGTATGCTGCCACCAGATGGTGTCAGGTATCTTGCTTGTTTTGTTAGTCTAAAGAGGCCTATGCCCGTGCCATAAATGTGGTTAGTTAAGATAGGTTAACATACATCTCTGCTTTCTATCATAATAAAGCTTTATTCAAATGGGTAAGAATTAACATTTCATAAATAGACCAATACACTGATTCAATATGGGGAATTCCCATAAGAGAATTCCCTGCATTCAAAAATCACGTCCCCTCTTTGACCCAGTAGATAAATGGCACCTTGAAGCTACGTGGCTGATCTAGGGTCACACTGCTACTGGGGGACTGAATTGGGGTTTGGATTTAAGTCTTTGTGACTCCAATCCCAGCCCTGGATCTAATAACCTGTTATATTAGCCAGTAAAAGTAGTTTGTTTTGTAAAGCGTGCTTTCAGAGAGGTGAACTCTTTTGATACCTTTTTTTTTTTTTTTTTTTTAACTCATAAATGTTAGTGATAAAACTAACTCATGTCTTAATCCTCCACAGATCGCTCTTTTGGGGAAGTTTGTACTTTTAACTTTTCACTTCCGATCAGGGCAGCATTAAAAAAAAATTCCTTTTTCATAACTATGAGTGTCTCCTTTTCTCCTCAGTGTCTCTGCCAGCTATCACAAAGAATTATCATAGAAATTAAAGATGTAGCATCTCTTTTACTTTGCTTATTCCTGACTTTCCTGGTCTTGTTTATTTTGTCAGTCTTACAGCATTTATAAACCTGAACTTAGAGTTCATGAACACATGAAAACCCTATGGCTACTTTTCCTTATTATCACTTATTACTTTAATGTACTCTTAACTTCCCCAGAATTTCCTTGGTTACCGGATTGGGCACATTAGCCTGGATGATCTCTTAAGGCCCCATTTTGGTATTGGTCTTTTAAGTTTTAAGAAATGGTTTATAATTTTGTAAGGAACCTTACAGTTCAATCTAGTCCAGTTCACTTAATTCATAGTTGAGGAAACTGAAGCCTAGAGAGTGTAAATGATTGGCTCAAAGAGCACACAGAAATGACAGATATCACGTTGAATTTGGTGTATATAACTTCTTAAAATCTATACACAGTGATTCCCTGGTTATGTGCAACTTTTTCTAGCTTGTGATATGAATTGCCTCATTTTATGGTGCTTTTAATTAGAAATCAAACATTTATCAGACTAGTCATCACAGAACAATAAATATAAATAACATTTTTAAAAAGAAATTCAAAATGGTTTCACCAGGGCATAGAGAAGTAGACTTAGCAGTACCTTCCCTGATCTGTGTTCACATGGTGTTTATAATTTAATTAAAACCTTATGAATGATAGAAAGAAGAAAAAGATACAAAATGTATGTATTTATAGTAACTCTTTTCATGATGGCCAAAAATTGGATACCAAGGGGATGTTCCATTAATAGCTAAACAAATTATAGTATATAAGTGAAATGTTATTGTACCATTAAAAAGTGATGAAATAAGGATGATTTCACAGGAAACAAGGAAAATTTCTATGAACTGTTGCAAAACTTAGTAGAACAATATATGCTGTAATCACTATTATAGAGAAAAACAATTGACATACTTAAGGGCTCTTATGTGCACAGTCTTAAGCCCACAAGTCCAAAAAGATTGAAGATGAAATCACATTACTCACCTCCTGATGCAGAGGAGAGACACATTTTCAGGGTTGGTTACTGAGGTGATTGGTGCTGGTCTATTCAACTGTATAGTGAAAACTTTTTTTGCTGTTGAGGGTGAAAATGAAGATAAATAAAATTTACTTATTTATTTTTTAAAAGAAAAATAGGCCTTTAAAAAAGGATTTAATATATATGCATGCTAAACATTTGTCAAACCAGCCCATGATTTTTGATCTCATATCTTTATTTTGTAAATTTTGTTGTTCTTTTTCTTTAGTACTAGCTTACTGTTTTACTGGCAAAGCAAGTGACAATATAAAGATAGTACATAGCACATAACATGGAGGAATCAATGGTTGATTGACATTAGGATTCTATAAAGAACAATAATGATTTTGTCTGTACAGTATTTTGGCTATATTTAATAAAGAATTTGAACACCAGGGAATGAAGTAAAATTGCTAATTTTTTATATTTCTACTTTCAAGTTTTCTATCCAGATGTCTTTTTTTTAGTGATAATTGGTCTTTGTAAATAATAGTTAATATCTTAAGGTTTACTTTATGATAATAAATGATTTTTAATTTACTTGAATTTAGCATAAGCCAGATGACTTCAATCTAAAATATTTCCTTCCTTAAATCTTGTTTGACCGGTTTAAATTTCCTTAAGGAGTTTTGCTCCTCTCTTAAACATTTTCTGCAAATGTATATGAATCAATGTATATTGATTCATCTTTTATCCCTATGTTTGAATGTATTTATTCTCTCAGTGTGGATATTTTGTCTCCTTATGTAGATTGAAACCTTTCTAGGCCTCATTATGTTGTATAATTCTTATTCATATCCTTCTAAAATCAACATAATTCAGTAAGCCCCCATTAATGCCTACTATGTTTTTGGCACTGCTCAACACTGCAAAGACAAAAAGGAGTTTTATAGACCCTACTTAAGCAGTTTTTATAGACCCGCATTTCAGTATTATAGTTCACCCAATAAGCATGTATTTTTTTCTATACTTCGGATGATACCATTCTTATATAGGGATTATAAGTTTTAGCAGTCTTGAATATAATGACAAAAATGAATTTTGAATATCATACATACAACATTGAAATAAGACAGTTGTGTTTCCTCATGAAACTTTAAAATTCATGAGAAAATATGTTCATTTTCCTCCAGTATTCTTATACTCATAATAACTAGCATTCATATAGAGCACTGAGGTTTGTGAAGTACTTTATAGATATGGACTTGATACTTTTTCTCCTCATGTTTTCAGATATAATTGTATAGTAATATACCTAGGAAAATCATGGTCTTTCTGAAAATGGGAATTATGTAAGAATAATTTTTTATTGTTTCAGTCCCTGAAGTTTCAAAAATTAAAACTTACAGTTTGTAGCCATTATTCTAACCTTAATATAACAGGTAATGGCATATTAGACTTATAGGATTCTGGCTATTAATGTGTTAGGCATCTTCAGATCTTGGATAAGATAGGGTGTCATATTGGCATTATATTTTTTTATCTTTTTTTTTACATGATTCTAAATGTTATTTTGGAAAGGGGTCTGAAAGAACATTTAGCTCAACTCCCTCATTTTACAGGAAAGGAAGCTGAAGCCCAGTATGTTTAAACATCTTAAATATCATATGGCATTTGAAGCCATGTTCTCTGAATCCAGAGCCTCTTGTTTTCAGTCAGAATTTATTTTAGATGCTCCATAAAGGGGATTGAAAGGAAAGGTAAAAGTGATCCTCTTTAGAAATTATGTAACTGCTAAATCATTGCTTACATGACATCCTATTACTGTACTTGGCAATACTTTATCTTAATATTTGATTACAGTGATGAAAATTATTTCCTAATTTGTCTTTTTTTATAAGTGAGTTATGTAGGTCATGGCAAGAAAAGCGATAAAAACCAGGAATCCTGATTTTTTTTTTGCTTAAACTCATTATGTTAAAAGATTCTTGTGTTATAACTTTTTTTTAAAAATATGTGCTATGAGAGAAGAGCATTGTCTTGTGGTATAAGGATATTTTGGCAACTCACATTTGGGTTCTTCCCCATTTTTTGGCTGCTACATAGCTTTAATGTTTTCATTAACAAATGAATAAATTTACTTGGTATAAATGTCAGTGACAGCTTAATGAAAGGTCTAATTTCCCTCTTTTCTGTCCTTTGAAAAATGACTTTACTCAGTGTGTATGGTATTTTGTATAATTGAATGAATGCTTATCAACTACTTTAAATTATGTAAACAAAACATAAATTACATTGTTTTCATTGAGTCCACAGTAACATTGGCAAAGACTGTATGCTTTCTATACTGTGATATTATTCCATATCAATTCTCTCATAGATCTTCTATTTATTTACTAAACTCAAATCATTGTAAAAAAATGGTATTCCTAATGGAAGAGGAATTACTAAATTGGTTTCTCAATTCCAGCCCAAATCTTATTTACTATTTGTCTGAGCAAATCAATCTTAAGTTTCTGAGCTTTAGTTATTACACTCCAGATATAAAATGGGGGCAATACCACAAAATGGCATTATTGTAAGTCTCTTTTGAAGATACACACACACACACACACACACGTATATTAAAATCTGTAAAATGGATTTTGAATGTATTATTATTAGTACTCACAGAACTTTAAAATATAATGGTGGTCATTTGTTCCTATGACTATTATCTACATAAAACCTAAAAATTCCCAGGAAACTTATTTCTTTCCTAATACTATAGTGACTTTTAAAATTTTTTAACATTTTTCAACTTCAATTAATGGTGTAATATCTTGGATGCTTACGGTCTTTCTAAAATGGGAGGCTTATGAGAATGATATTAACTTATTTCAAACCTTGATTCTTGAAACATTAAAACATAATTCATAGGTCTTCTATATGAACCTAAATTACATAATAGGTTAGTTTTTCTTTCTGGATCCCTGGTCATCATTATTGTTTTATGGCCTTGAATAAGATGGCATGTTCGCATTCTCTTTTATTTTTGTATCTTTTTTTAAAATACATATCTTAGAAAGTGTCAAACTTCTTTTTTTTGTTGTTCTAATATAGCTTCCATGAGGCAGTCTCAATCAATACCTGCAGATATGCGACCAGAAATTTGGATTGCTCAAGAATTGCGACGTATTGGAGATGAATTTAATGCTTATTATCCAAGAAGGGTAATTTAAATTTTCTTTATTCTCTTTGCCTTAATGGCCTTGCTACTTAAATATATAGCCTTTTACTTTCTTATTTCTTCTATGTATATGTTCTGTCACTAAATTTAAATTAACCGAATATTTTAAATATACTTGGAGAAGACATTTTGTTTTTATAAACAACAGTTTTAAAATGTCATTCAAGAAATTTGCATTAGAATAGATTTTGAGGTTTTATTTTTGGTGAAAATTTTGCCAAAGTTTACAATGTCATATCTCTCTGTAGCTTTCAAGATTTTAAAATAATTTAGTCCAAAATTAAGAGAATATAAAATATCAGTCTTAGTCAACTACAAATAAAATTTCACAACTTTAAATATACATCCTTAACAACTTTAACAATATAACCATAGCTATTACATTAGTATAATTGTTTTTATATAATTAAGTATGAAAATAGGAGATAGCATTTTTAGCCCAGGTGCCATTTAAAAATATTACTTCTATTACTATGATTTGATTGAAAATGAATTAGACCAGTGACTTTATTTTCTGTGATGTAATTTTCTTAAGTTTCATTTTTTGTGCTTTCCCAATTGATGAGAACACCCATAATTTTACTTAAGAAGGAATTTCACTTAAAAAAATTGTAGACATTTAACTCAGGGTCAATTTTGTGGGTTAAAACTATGTATTTGAAATTTTAATCTAATTTATATTCAGTCATCTATAATCTTTTTTGTAAAGATTGTGTTGCTGTAAATATAATTGTGTCTTGTTTAATGACCTATGGAATCAGGTGGATAGAATTGAAAGAAATCTGAATAGAGTTCATCTAATTCCTTTTTCAGGTAAAAATTTGGATCTTAAAGAGATTTAAGTTACTTGCTCAGGATCACATGGCTAGTGTTAAAGCAGAAATTTTAACCAGAATCTCCTCATTCCTCATCTTATACTATAATATTCTTTCATTCTTTTTAGTCAGCCTTTTTTTTCTAAAACAAAATTTATTGTAATATGAAGCAGGCAGGCATTTTCTATGTTATCTAAATAAAATATTAATATGGGCTTTGTTAAAACCATCCATATGATTCTTATTATACTGTCATTGCTGTCCTTTGCTGTTTTAAGATCTTAATTGTGTTTCTTAAGTATATTACTGATCTTTTTAAAGTAGCTTTCTCTTAACAATCATTTCAATTAGTATGTGGCCCAATCCTTAAATTTAAAAAATTTGAATGTTTTTGATTATTTTAACTGTCATGAAATAGCTGTGTATACTGTTGGTATTTTAGTTTCAAGTTTCAGTTTTTCTCTTCTGTAATTCCAATTTTCCTAATAATTTTGATCATTTCTTAGTTCTTTTTCAGACTAATAGAAAAAAAACCTTTCTTTAATTTAGTGCTGCTCTTTATAATTTGCTTTTTATTATGGACTTCTCTACAAAGGAGTTTTAACCCTATTTATGCGAAATCTAACTTGAGTATTTGAAAGATTGTGCAGATTGGTTCTTAATCTTTGTGCTATGACATCTTTAGGGTCAGTATCAAGCCAATGACTCCTTTTTTGAATGTTTTTAAATACCTTCAATAAAATGAAAGTATTACAAGGGAATCCAAATATACTGAAGTTTCAGTTATCAAAATATTAAAACAGGTTCATAGACTCTAGGTTAAAAACTTATAGATAAAAAATGAAATAGCTTTAATGCAAGATTAGTTGGTTGTCTTTGATAATATTCTTTGATAACAAGACCACTTGGCAGAGAAAAG
Organism: Myrmecobius fasciatus; assembly: GCA_023553655.1. Lineage (NCBI taxonomy): Eukaryota > Metazoa > Chordata > Mammalia > Dasyuromorphia > Myrmecobiidae > Myrmecobius > Myrmecobius fasciatus. The sequence continues at coordinate 250,620 of JAJPUD010001301.1, read as the reverse complement.
CAGAGGCAGACTCCTAGACCAAGATTTGGATCTATAGTTATAAGATTTAAATGGGTAGTTTAAAATTTTTGATTTAGGAGTTAGTGTGCTTACAGGGCCCTTAATTTTTTTTCCCTGAAAATAATATTGCAGCATAGAGTTTTTTATTTGTTAAAATATCTTAGAACTATTTATGGAGTACCAGAACAACACCATTTAAAAACAAGTTAGAAAAGGAGTATACTACAGGAGTTGTATGTTATCACCTCATTTATTTTAATTTATTTGCAGAATACATTAGGCTAAATGCCAGGCTAGATAAATTAAAAGGAGGAATTAAACTTGCCAGGAGAAATATGAACATTCTCAGCTATGCAGATAATACCACTCTGATGGCAAAAGTGTACATCAAGATGGCAGAAAGAATTAAGAAATTTCTTGATGAGGGTGAAAGAAGGAGAATGAAAAACTGGCTTGAAGCTTAACATTTAAAAAGAAAAAAAGAAACTAAGATCTTGGCAACTGGAGCCATCATGATCTTCCTGGCAAATAGAGGGAAAAGAAATAGGAGTGGCAGATTTTATGTTCTTAGGCTCAAAGATCACTGCAGGGGGCTTCTGTAGTCATGAAGTCAAAAGATGGAAGGAAAAAAAAAGATTGGAAGGAAAGCTATGGCAAATCTAGACTGCATACTGAGAAGCCGAGATAACACCTTTCCAACTAAGGTCCATAAAGTCAAACGTTACGGTTTCCAGTAGCAGTGTATGCCGCTGAGACAGTTAGATGATGAGGACAGTTGAATGCTACAGAATTAATATTTTCATATTGTGGTATTAAGAGAAGATTTTTGAGAGTCCTTTAGACACAAGATCAAACAAGTTTATATTTAAGAGAAATAAATTCAAACCATTCATTGGAATGTTAAATATTGGAAGATTAGATTTTATTTTAACCATATAATAAGAAGACAGGACTTGTTGGCAAAAGAAAAAGGGGACAACAGAAGATTAGCTGAATAGAAATGTCATAGAAACAATGAACATGGACTTGGACAAACTGGGAGGTAGTGGAGGATGGAAGGCTCTGAAATGCTATTGTCCAGGGCTCACAAGGAGTCCTGGACAGTTACAGAATAACAACAAATTAATAATAATTATGTTTAAGTCAAATGTGTTTTTTTAAATACCAAAAAGGTATCATACACATCTCCCAGAAAGCATCTTGTTAGTTTATAGAATCAGTTTCATAGCCAAAAGGAATAGGTATGAGTAACAACACTGCCTTATCACAGATAGGTCTTGACTTATTCTATTTCAGCTAAATGTTATCTGTACTGTTTCTCATTAAGAACATTTTTCTGCTGACTGTCCCCTCCCCCTGGAACCTCTTTTCCATTTCTTGGTATCCATGTGACACCTTTCTTCATCTCCCTAGCTCCCAGTATCCTCTCTGCCTTCTCAAGATCTTACTTTTGTTTTTGAATTGTCCATGCCTAGTAGTTTGAAGATACTTTTTTTGGCTGAGGCAATTGGGGTTAAGTGACTTGCCCAGGGTCACACAACTAGGAGGTGTTAAGTGTCTGAGAGCAGATTTGAACTCAGGTCCTCCTGACTTCAGGGCTGGTGCTCTATCCACTGCGCCACCTACCTGCCCCTGCAGATACTTTTAAGATAGTTTTCTGATCTGTTTAGTTTTCTGACCTCCCATTCTAGTGGGAATGATTAAAAAAGTTTCATTTTTCGTGATATAAATAAGAAATGAAAAATAGCCATAATCATGTAAGATTTCAGATATGGCTTAAAGGGGTAGGAGATTTTTTAAGATATTAACTGAATTAGGTTCTTCTTTTTGAGACTTCAGAAGGACCTTGGATGAGGCCAGTCAAGTGCTTATTTGTCAGAAATCATTTACTCCAGCTTGGAATGGGATTGGGGAGAGGCAGGATTCAGGAGGAATAATTAGGTTAGTAAGGAAGTTCAGGAGAAAGGGTGAGGACCAAAATTAAAGTAGTATGTTGACCCTGAGAGTCGAAAAAAGTTGATAATACCCATTAAATATAGAGGTGGCAATTTATTGGGACATTATGTCAGACTCATTCACCAAGCTCAGTGGACTTTCTTTTGCTCTGCCTCTTTTGGAATAGTATATCTTGGCTTCTGTTTTCTTGGACGAAAACTGAAATCTTTCAAAATATGTTAATATTATTCTTAAGTGAAGTTATTATTATTAGTATTAATGTGTGTATAATAGTCTAAGATTAATTTTTAACTCATATTTGATTCTCTTAACATATGCTACATCTGGGTGTACCCAAATGTGGGCCCAGATTTGTGCATTGGTGTGTGTTTAAATGGCTGATTAGGCACTCAGCTAAATGCAGCTGTGTTTATTCAAACCAAATGTGAATTCTCAGTTCAGACCTAGTGCAGGTGGTACACCTGCAATGTTACTCATCCAGACCTATGTCCATATGCACATTCAAATATATAATCATTTCAGAAATATAAATGCATACATTTGAATGACAGTTCTTGTCTTTTTTCTTGGTTTTACTACTTATAGAGGAAATGAGCATGTATCTGAGATGGAGCTTAGTATATACAAAATAAATTTTCTTACACTATCATCAGAATTCTAGCTAACTGAACTCCATAGCAAAGTGACTTTGGGGTTGTGGTTAATTTACATTACATTTTCAGTGAGCATTTATCTGAGGTTGAGGTCTTTCAGAACAGTGTGTTCTGAGACTAAATTTCATCTAATTTTGCCTGAGAAAGGAAATTAAAGCAAAGCATTTCACAGGATTCTTTCAAATAGTGAAACTTACCTGGTGAATTAGAAAGTTTATTTTACATACATTTCATTTATATGTAGTTTTTTGCAATAGTTTGTTTTTAATAAGGCAAAATATTATCTTAATATGCAAGTTAATGGCACTCAAACTCTTATTTGATTTTGTATTAGAAATGTCACTTATAAACTCCATGAAACAGGGATTTTTATCCTTTTTAATATTCAGCCTTCCTTACATATAGTAAAAAGACACTTGGTTTATGTTTATTTTTCTGATTATCAGTATTGTGCTATGACTATTTTAACTATGCTCTTAAAATGATCTTATAAGTGGCATTAAAATTACTTGAAATAATCTTACAAGGTTAAAATTAGTGGTGTATTCTATGTTAACAGTAATTTTTTTGTAATATGGTATTTTAGACATTTATGACAATACTATAAATTATATTAGCTATACATATTACTTGATATATAATTAGTTTTAAATAGTTTTAAATGAGTATTTTATTAATGTAAAGTTCCCAAAAGGATAATTTGTGGTAATTAAATTTTTAATGCCAAAAAATGTTTCCACTGCAGAATTTCATTGTCACCGTGCGGAAGTTTACAGAGAGAGGGTGTTTTCAATTGATAAATACATCAAAATCCTATGAAAAATTTCGGAAAGGAAGGCAGAGCATCTGGGATACTGTGAAAATTAGAAGACTAGCAAGTGAAGCAACCAAGGAAAACATCAAACAATTCAGCCCTGTTGCTAAAGAGTGATTATAAAAATTTGTTAAACTGTTAGTAGAAAATAGCTATAACTTGTTTAAATGTTTACCATTTATCTTACACAGTTTCTGAATAATAATTTTAAGTTTTAGTGTCTATTTATAAACTTTGATGCAGAAAGCTCAAGTAGTAAATATGTTTTTGATATGAGAATTTTTACATTTTGCAAAACTGTCTTCTCCCACATAACCTTGTACAAGTCATTTAGACCCTTGTGGGAGCTCTATTTCCTGATCTGTCAAGAAGGTTGGACTAGATCTTTAAGATCCCATCTAGCTCAAAAAAATGCTATAAAAAATCTAGGGTTGTATTACATATCAGCTGGCACTGATATGTTACATTTAAATATATAGTACTTTCTGGTTATAAAATATTTTGCATTCTTTTATTTCTTTTTTTTTTTTCATTAACCTCCTATGAAGTAGGTTATACAAATATTCCTGTTTAGAGATGAGGAAACAGGCTTAGTGATTTAATTGTAAGGTGTCACAACTAAGACTTGAGCCAGGTCTTCAAATTGATTATTCTTTTCATTATTTACACCATGGAAAAGTAAACCAGTAAAGCAACAGTATTGATATAGCTGGGGGGGGGGGGGGAAGGTAGCAGTCTCATTAGTAATCCTCAAAACTCATACTAGCCAACAATTTGGGACTCCTCTCTTAACAAACTTTAACCAGAGCTTGTTACTTAGTAACCAAATTGATTCAAATTTCATTTTGTGTGTCTTTCTAAACAAGAAGTTTAGTTGAACTAAAACATGTCCTAAAGAGAAAGAGCAGAAACAGCATGGATAGTCAACTTCTGAATAATTGAATTAAAGTTAGGTGTTTATTTTCTGCAGAAGTAGCACAGGTGGTGCTATTTCTTGTTCGCTTTTTTGTTGTTATTGTTTTAGGAGGGTATTATTAACTTGCTTTCTAAGGTAGGCAAAATAAGGTAGTCATTCCATTGGATTAGATGCTTATAGAGAAGCATTTTCGAACAGTTTTTTTAATTTAAAGCAAGTCCCTAGAGACCCATCTTGGCCTACAAGAGTCTTGCTGATACAGAGGTGAAATTACGCAGTAGAGATTTGGCTTTTATAACTTGAAAAATGGCTTTGAAGAAATCCTTCTGAAGTAGATGTTGCAGTTCCATTTTAGGAGTATTTAAACTATAATTGAATATCTATCTCAGATTTTTTAAATGCCAGTTCTATGTTAGTATTTTTAGTTTCAGTAGTCCCCAAGAATTTGAATCCTTAGCTCATAATTATGTAGATATATATATATATGTATGTATGTATGTACATATATATATGTATATGTGTGTATCTTTGAGATCAATATGCTATATTCAGTGATTGAGCACTTCATAGCAGGCAGATATAATATTAGTTGTGCATATTTCCTTGACAGCTTGATAATAGTAAGTGATTTAGATTGGCAGGTATAAATAATTGGCTAAACAGTTTTGATGCTGAAGCTGATTCTTGCTCTTGAATTTCTGGTTAAGCTTGGTCTCAATTTTGGAATTTTTTTTTTTTAGGTTAGGGTGTCCTTTTGAGCCTTCCATCAGGGGATGCTGAAATAAGCAAGCTGGATGTTCTCCATGTGTCTTTAAACTAATAATGGGTTAGTGATTCTAGCTACAAAATGTCATTGGGAACAGCAAGATATCCTGAATTCCTGGGAAGATGCCCAATAAAAATCTAGCCTCAAAACCTAAAACTTACACACAATTTGAGACATAATAGTTTTGCCTATGATACATTCATGGTCATCTATCCAGAACATGGAGTAAAGGGGGAGACAGATTGGAAGAGAAGGAGAGAATAAATTAAGTGTAGAAGTCCTATATGTAGTGTAAAAGGGCATTGGTAGTAGAAAATTGTGAGTGTCATAAGTTATGAGAATAGATATTAAAAATGTACAGTCACTGCTTTGTTTTTCCTCAGATACCTCTTCTACATCTCCCTCCCTGCCAGCATCTCAATATTGACTTAGAAATCTTTCCTGTTAAAACTTCTTAGAGTGTTATTTTTGGATTCAGACCCAGACACTAGATCTTAGTCTGTTGTGGCAGCTAGCACATTTGAGAGACTGATTGACTAGGTGAAAGCAGTGATAGCAAATATTTATTGCTCTGTCAATTAACAGGAAGGGGAAAAAAACAAAGATGATACTAGAGACTACTTGAACAGAAAGAAGAAATAGATGAGTTTGTAAAACCAAACAAGTCTAACATGGAAACATTATAAAGTAGTAGTAGGGGATTTAAATAATCCAGAAATCCTCAGGTGCCAAATCTTGTCCTTTTTTCTACCTCCATAATATGTGTTATATTCATCCCTTAGCATCTACCCATAGAACCATTAACATGATTCTGGTCCTCAGCACCTCTCACTCGGTCTGTTGTTGTAGCCTCTTCAATAGTCTCCCTGCTTTTTAGTCTATCCTCTCCAATTCATCCTATACACATCTGCCCAACTGATTTTCTTAAAGCATAAACCTGGCCAGGTGGCTGGTTCCTTGAAACATCCAGGGTCAGGTATAAATCACTTTGTCATGTAAAACCCTTATAATCTGACTCCAGCCTATCTTTCTAGCCTCATTATATATGATTCTCTTCCATTTTTTAGTCTATTTAGGAAAAAACAACCCTTGATCAGCCTGTAAAATTCTAGTGTTTTTAAGTGTCATTTTAGTCAGGTGACAGTGACAATTCACTCCATATTTTTACTCATTTCCTTTTATTTTAATTTTTACTTCATTTATTTTTTCTTTGAGGATAGGCTAAAAGTTCTAAAACTGCATATAGATATCAAATTCTTTCTTGTACTCCCAAATCACATATTTCACTTTTAATTTCTCTTTCTTAAAAATGTATTTAGGCTCCTGTGTGTCCACTTCTCTATATGTACACTAAGATTACACCTTTGCTTATTGGTTTGTTTATGCAGCATCATTTAGTGTATCAAAAAAAATTTTCCAGGAAAAAATTAATAGTGTAAGGAAACAAAAAGTAAATTAAACTGGCCTCTTTTTTCTTTTGATTAGTGGTTCTTAAGGTAGGAGACATTAGTTACATAATCCAGTTACATAGATTGAACAGAAATTTCAGTTCCTGATAATGATATTTCTTAGGGCTTAATGTTTTTGTTTCCTGTACCTAGAAGTGTATAACACACATGTACTCATATCTCTGTTGTCAGTGTTAGAGAATAAGACCTATGCTAACTGGCCTGAGCATGATAAATGTAAAAGCTGTACAATTCATAGAAGAGTCAGCTTGACATATAGACTATAAAAGCATGACCTTGGAGTCAGTCCAACTTGGGCTATAGTCAGCTGTTTTTGATCATAAACAAGATATGTCTCTCAGTATTTGAAACAGCTCTTAAAGATTACAAAGTTTAGATGGAGATGCCTTGTATATTATGGCGGAAGGAATTTCTATACCAAGAGTTTCCTAGAGTAATGATATAACAGGTATGGTATCCTCTCTCTCCACCCAAAAAATAAATAAATAAAATAACCATCTAGTCATGTTTTGATTAAGGATCTTAAACATCAGACAGTTAGCAATTTAACCAATTGTGCTAGCTATCCATCAAGAATTTTCTGAGCTGGTAGAGTTTTTTATTTGAAAGTGGTTGTTTCCTAGGTTGAATCTTGTCCAAATATAATTATATATTAAACTGGCTTAAGAGGTTTTAAATTGTCTGGGTAGTGTTTCTTTTTGAAAGTTTTGGCATTCTCTTCCTGATTAAATCATATTGTTTTACTTTTAGAGTTTTGGGGGTCCTGTTTATACTCATTTTATCAACTTCATGTCTATGAATTTACTACCTTTTGTTTTTAGAATTCTCAACATGGTATCCTCAAATTTTGTGATTGTTCACAAATAGCATGTGTTTATTTGTATGAGCATATTTATTGCCCAGAAACACTTTAAATGGAGATCTGCTAAGAGTTAGAAAAAATTCTCTTAAAATTGATTTCTTTAATTTCTTTAATGGACTTAGCCATAATTCTGTTCCCACTATTCTTTAAGTGTAAGCAAAACCTTTTCTCCTTTTGAACACTGATTATTGGGAAGTGAAATCTTCTTTAAGTAACAGTATTTTTGTTAATCTAGGCAGTGTGGCATGGTTTCAAGAGCTTTGGGATTGGAGTTGGAAGTCAGCTTTGAGCCCCAGCTCTGCTACTTTTGCCAGCTGTATAATCTCAGGCAAGTCACTTAGTCTCACCAGACTCTTCTTTTACTTACTGGTAAAAGGGAGCTACTGCATCAACACACATATTCCCCATCTCATTGTGTTGGAGATCCAATGGGATAACAAACAAGAGAGTACTTTTGAACACACTATAAACTATGGTTATGAGCTATGAGCCACTTGTTTTTGAGACAGGTGCCTATGTTTTGTTGATGGGCAGCTGCCTAGTAGCAGAATTAAATTCTTAGCTATTATACCATTTTTATTTTATTTTATTTCTTTTAAGCAGTGCTATTATGGTGGATAGCTTTGGCATAATAACTCACTCAGACATTTCCTATCTTCAAATGAGTGTTTTGAGATTATCAGTGAGTTCAAACTTAGTTTGTAGTAAATCTTAGTTTTACTTTGACTAAGTGTCTCTCTTTGCTTATTAATATTCATTTCAACTTAAAATTAACTACCATCAAATTACTCTCACATACTAAAAGCAATGTAATTTTGAAAGTTAAATCAAAACAAAGCAATCTTGTATGCAGAAAGATAAAAATCATAGACTGTGGTTACTGAGTGCCTCTACAGGAATTGCATACATGAAGTGATTTCCTCCCATCTTGTAAGGGAGAGGCAAAAGGGAAATGCCCAAGCCTTATCACAATCCCATTATGTCAAACTAAAGCTTGAGAGCCCATGTAAACAGTTTAGAGAAAGAAAATCTAGTTGTAGCTGGTGTAGGTTTGCATTGTTTTAAATCTGAAAGGTGGTCACTACCCTCTAAAAATAGTTATTCTTATCTGGTAGAAGACTAGGGTAAGTTTTATGATCAAATCAGAGTCATTTAAGAGAATGTTCTTCACTTGGGTGTAATAAAGAAGAGAGTATTATGTTCGGAGAGTATTCTAGATTTCATCCTTTGAGTTACCCATTAAGGAAATGGCCAAATTTCATATTTTTGCAATATGCCTGTAGGTTGCATTTGTGAATATGAAGACACATGTTTACCAACACATTATTATTATTTTACAAAGTGGAAGATACCCTAGAAGACCCAGATTTGCCTCTGGAAACCTTAAAATAGTTTTGAATCTTCTCTAACATTTCTAACAGGTTGTTGAATGGTTCCTGAGTTTCTCAAATTGAAATAAATGATGATCACTGGAAAAAATGAAAAGAGCTCTTTTTTGGAGAGTTTTTTCCCCTGGGGTGGGAAAGAATGAAGGTAGCTTTATGTTTCTTTTCTGTTCATATAGTGCACCAATCTTGACCAGTGTTTATACAGGTGGAGTCACTTGAGAGCAATTAGAGGTTCACTAGTTCATTAGTTCTGGCACAGATTGTCTGTAGCTTTATTTAGCTTCTTAGGGCAAATTACACCAAATCACTGGTTTCTTAAATAAATTATAGCTACCAGAATTCACCCTTGGGGGAATTTGAAACTTTTTAAAGAGTCAACAATTTTGACAGTGTTAGAATTATACCCCAAACATATCATAAGTTATTTTTTCTTCTTTTCTCTCACTGTCTTCCATCCCCTTTTCTTTTAATCTGTTATAAACTCCATTAAATTATATTAGGGTTTTTTCATCCTGGGACTTAAAATTCCTTAGAGAACTCAATAGAGTTAAGTTGGAAATATTGGAGTCCCTTTGTAGTGAATTGTATGTACTCTGTGTAAATTGAGAGAAATTTCTCTACCAGCTAAATTTTTCCCCTTTATATATTATAGCTCTCTGAGCCTTGACTATTATCCTAAATGACATAAGAAAAGCAAAACATGATGGGAAAGGGCAGCTAGGTGGCGCAGTGGATAGAGCACCAGCCCTGAAGTCAGGAGGACCTGAGTTCAAATGTGGTCTCAGACATTTGACATTCCCTAGGTGTGTGACCCTGGGCAATTGCCTCAGCAAAAAGGAAAAACAAAAACAAACAAACAACAACAACAAAAAACATGGCAGCACATGCCTCCTGAAAAAATTATGGGCCTTAGTAGGTTTTCTATATTTATATTTTCTTTTACATTTGTCTTGCAGATAAATACCATATGCTCCTCATTCTATAATATCTACATTATATTGAGAAAACCTGTTAACTAAAAAGTAGAAATGATTGCTGGGAAGAAAATATTATTAGTGCCTTCACTTTAATATTATAGTAGATCTTCAAAGCGTTAACTTTCAAATTATTTAGAATGGAGGAGGGAAAGGTATGTTCTGCCTCAAAAAGGTAACAATACTAAGTGGTTTGTCTCTCTTTGTTGCAGGGTTTTTTGGATAATAACTATCAAGCAGCAGATGATCATCACCAAATGGTTATTTTACGGCTATTACGTTACATCATTCGCCTTGTTTGGAGAATGCAGTGACAATTCTTTTAAGAAGTAAACAAAGAGTGCTCAGAAATTTTTACTTGTTACATACAAGTCATCAAGTAAAAGTACCACTTGCATCTTCTTATCATTACTATGCAATCAACAAGTTCTTTTCCTAAAGGACAGAAGGGCAGTAGGATTCCACATTTTTGAAGACACCTGTACATGAACTTGAAAGTGGATATTGTTCATCACATGGCGAAATTTTGTAAAAGGGAGTTCATTGTGAATGTACATGATGGATTTTTTTTAATATATCAATCACCATTCTTTGAAGCAGCATTTTATGCAAGAGTGGTGTTTACATTGGTATGTTTTTCAACTTCTTTAATAAGAAAGAACAAGTTTTCAAAAAGGAAATGGAAACTTTTTGACAAACTCATGAATGATTTTTGTACTAAATTTTAAGAACCTATTGCTTAAGTCTCAAAAGAGGATGATGTATATATCCTGCAGTGGAAACTGAGCCGGCTAATTTGTAAGCTGCCTTAGTTTATTTTGGGGGGGTTATTGTACAGTTTTTTTTCCTTCTCTTTTTTTCTTTTTAACAGGGAGAAGAGTGTCTCCCCTGTTTTTCTAGCCTCTTTATTCTGTACTATCTTTATACCAAAATCAGCTTAATAAAATGGAGCTGGTTAAAAAGGGGTAGGTTGTCAGCCTACACCACATGTTTTTCCCCTTTGTAAATACCTAACCCCCTCTTAAAATTGACTTGTATCTGTGGCAGACTGACTGTCAAGGGGCCAGACTTAAGGCTACCTTTGAGCACTCCCTATCTTCTTTTGGAGAGCTTCCAGTTTTTGTAGCCAGTTTAGATTCTTAGAGATTCAAATAGGTTCCAAGTAAATTAACATGGTTTAAAATTAAATCTAATAGAATTAAAAGAATTTTACCCATATTGGTCTTGACAATAGTAATGAGTATCACTTTTTTTTTTTTTTAAATAATGATCACCAGCCTGGGCAGTGTTTGTTTTAACTTATTTTAATGGATGTTTCTTTGGAAAGTCTGAGGAGGCTGTAGCAATAAAAGAAACAGAATAGTGAGTGATTGGGGCTTTCGGCTACTGGCTACTGTTTATAGATTGTTGATGCAGGGATGAAATGCTGTAGTTGTAGAATACAAAGAGCCAAAAGTTTTCGGTCACCCCTCACAGAGACTTGATTGATTGCATGACCAAAGCTTGAGTCCAGATTGCCCAATGATTTAACTAAATAGGAAATGCCTTGCCAGCTGAGGTGGGATGGGGGAAACTCCTTTAGTTGACAGTTTTAAAGACTCATCAGCAAGATTTTCTTTAGAATCCCACTAGCCTATGATGCCTGAAGTTCCCAAAATAAAATTCCTTCGGAAGTACAGGTTTAATTCTGGTTTCACCAGTACCCTAGAAAAATTCAATTGGGCATAATTATGAAATGTTCCAATATATTTAATGTTTCAAGCCATCTCTAAGCCTCTGAGTGCCATTTTCTTTCTTACATTTTAATTTAAGAGGTAAATTTTTAAATGAATTCTGTGCACTGGTCATTAGTGCCTCATCCCTGGCAGGTGTAGCTCTTCCCTTAGATATGATCCTATTCCTGATTACTTTAGCTTTTTCATCTTGAAGTTCTGCCAAAATCAGGACTAGGAATGTAAAAAGGTTTCTGTCTCTTTTTCATTTTTTTTTCAAAGAAAAATGGTCCATGGAGTTTGCATTTTATCCACGAATGGGAGAGGGAGGTCATATGGTTTGGGGGATTGTTTGATGAACCCCGCTACTTTTGTTTCATAGTAATTTTTGGATTGTCATAAGATTCAGCAGTGCCAACAGCTATTGTATTCAGTTTTGCCCCTTAGAGGATCCAGTGTTCCTATAATTCTGCTTGACAATTGAAGAAAAATATGTTGAATATGTGGTTTCATAATTATATATACTTTTTGGGGGGTATATCCATCTTTCCCATATATTCAGAGGAATTTTTTTCTCTACCACTGAAGGATTTTTTTTCCTCTTAGTGATTTGGAATTAGGTTCATAGGAATTATGTTGGATCTCAGCTACGGTTTCTTGAATTAGTCTTGAAACCTTATTTAGTAAGGTCACATTGTCCACTGGTTATGAGAATGAACAAAGACTGTAACAGAAAGTATTAAATTTTGTGTACCTTGCTGGACACACCAAAGATGTTTGGTTCCATCAGAATCCCCCACTTGGATATCTATGATCATATTCTAATTTCTACAACTGGAGCACTTTACTTCTGTTTCTTTTAAGTATCCATCTCCTTTGGGAGATGGAAGCAATGCAACTGATAAAAAGGACATTTTTGAAAGGCTCTGCTGGCCCAGTGCCACAGTGGGGATTAATGTCCTTTTTTGTACATTTACCTCAAGCATGGTAGTGCAACAGGTTTGCCACCATTGCTTCAGGCTGATGATATAGATAAGCCTAGTAGAAATTCTATGAATTATGGAAGCAGTAGAGAAAAGGATGTTGGCACCATGAGTTTGAGAGAGAAATACATTTCTCTGTACTGTATCTCTTAGAGATCACGATGCCTGCAGCAGGAGTATACCTTGGGTATACTTTTTTTTTTTTTTTTTTTTTAACAGCTAGTTCCACTTTTTGAAAACTTAATGCGGGTTTTGTGCCTTGACAACCTCTACCCACGTTGGGTTTGTAGTAAGTCTCCCATGGCATAACACTGAAATGCAATAAGCAAATACAAAATAGTTAATTCCATGAGTAACTCTTTAAATGACATATCCTTTCTATCCTGCCAAAACTTTATGAAGAATTTTCTTTGGTTGTGGAGAAACCAGTTTAAATTTCTTCTGATATAAAAATTTGTATAAAATTTTTCCCTCATTCCCTCCCTTTAGTCCTTCTATTTTACTGTAAATATTTGAATATTTATTAGAGTAGGATATCTTTACTTAACTCTTATCAACTGAGCCAAATGTCTGTGTGCAATTGTGTGTGGTTGTCTTTTCTGTAAGATTTTGTAAATAAGTAAAAATCACTGTTTTCTAAACTTTTTTTAGATTTGACATTTGTAAATATGTAGATTCTTTTCTGTGTAATGTGTTCTACTGTTTCATAATGCTGTAACTTGTAGAAATATTGTATATTTATTTTCTGCTTATTTAATTTCTCATGTTCTGTAAAGTTATGCATTCCCTTTCCCTTCCCCAGATTATCTGCTTTAACACAGAAGGAGTGATTGATCAGTTTAACGCACTGTCTCTTTCAGTGCTGTCTGTATGGTTTTTCTACTGTGGTCCTTTAGATTTCATTCTTATTAATTTTACTTTTCTTAAACTTTTAGGCTTTGCTTTTGTGGTTTTTTAAATGCTGAGGGAGCTGATAATAGCCAAATACTGGAAATGACTCAAAGCATTAACGAAGTTGAGTTGTTCCAGTTGTAAACCATAGCAGATTATGTTTGCCCTAAGCCCCATCTTTAGGAAGAAAATATATTTAGTATTTGGGAAAAGTTTATTGCCATTGAATAATCAAGATTGAAAAAACAAAAAGATGATTAGATTGCAAAGGTTGCCAAGGTCTGGGATCGGGCAATGAGTAAACAGGAGATCAACCACCTTGTTTGGTTCCCCTGGTTTTTTCTCCTTCATTTGTTAGGAAGGAAATAAAACCTTTAGGACCCTATGTTTTTAGCTCTTTGCCTTGTCCCCCCAGCCACTTATTTGGAAGCAAGCTGATGGGGGGGTATAAGTTTACTTATTTTAAAAATCAGTGTGTAAATTACTTTGCAGTTGAAACATGGTTTATCCTTCCTGCCTTTCTTCCCTCAGTGGAATAGTAATGCTAGTCCTTTTAATTTGGCCTCAGTTTAGTTTGTATTTCACTCGAGATTATTTTTTGAGTCCAGGTGAAAAAAATCTTTTAATTGGCTATTAGGATGTGCTAAGTTGTGAATGTTTTAAGAAAATTTATTTGCTGATAGGCTCCATATATAACAAGTGAAAAGCCCTGCCATTGCAGTTTAGTCTGGTGCCTACATGTGTATCTATTACTCTGCACTCATACACATGATGGATGTATGGGAATTTTGGTGCATACACACAGGTAAATCAACTGTGTAACTTGATATTTACACATACAGACATTTCCTTCTACAACAAGAAGCACCCTCAAGTTCTTATGTAAATAACTTGACTACTTATTTTTTGGGGCTTTCAGAGAATCTAAATATTTTGTACCCTGGTTTAAAGACCACTAATACTGTATGCAAACTCATCAGGTACCAATATGTACATAGCACTGATCTGTAACTTAGACTGATTAATCACTTACTTTGTTTCATAGGACCCAGCATATGTAGCATTTTTATTGCAATTTCCCTGGCTTACTTGTGTTTTGCACTGATGAATTTTTGACAGGGTAATTGTCACTTTACTTGTGCAATACTGCTGTAAATAATTGCAGATTTTTTAAGGAAAACTCAATCTTTTATGTTCTTTAATAATGAATTTTATATAAATAAAACCTTCAACTAGTTTTCCTGTGTGGTATGCTTTTACTGGTTTGGTTTAATCAAGTGGGGTGTGTGTATGTGTAGCAACTACATTAATTGTGTTTGATTATATATAAAGCTGAGTCCCAATTAGTTAGAATAATGAATACTGTGATGTGGTCATATATATTCAAATCTACCATTTGAAAGGATTATTAGTGCCAACCCAATGGAAGTGTACATTGTGATTTTGCATAACACATATTGCAGATAAGGAAATTGAACCACTGAAGGATCAGTCCTTTAGATCCTGTGAGAGATTAACTAAAAATCAAAACCAGAATTGATTTCCTGGAAGTCCTGACATTTCCCCATACCATGCTGCCTTTGAGGGGGGTTGTAGTTACATTCTGTACACTCTTGTGCTTAGAAACAATTGCTTTCTGAGGATAGAGTCCGCAAACTCTTCATCATTCCAATCAATATACCAAATACTTTGACATATAATGTACACTACACATGTAACAGACCATCCTTTTAGGGAAAATGACATGGTTTTTGCTAATACTTTATTGGGAAATAGCCCACCATGGCCTAGTAGCCTGGTGTTTTATCAATCTACATCTTTATCTTGTAGTTTAAGTCCCCTCCTGCAAGAATTCTTGAGTTTCTATTTTGTTCTAGTTCAAAATTACATTGTGGCTAACTTTGGAAAGAGGTAGTTCCCTTCCTTGGCCCCTCCCCTTCTACTCTGCATAATGAGACTTTATAAGCATAATCACTACTCTCTCAAAGTCTTGTGACTGCCACTCTATACCATTTTGCTTCATTGTTGTTAAAAACTGGCATTCAGAGTATGAATTAACTCCAAGATGTTTGGGAGAAACTGAAATCTGGCCTTGGAGGAAAGGCTATAGAAATCTCAAATGAGTAATTTGAGAATTTTTCCCACATATATTTTAATACTAGTTATTGCTGGGGGAAAAATAAACAGTGCTTAGATTTTTGATTTAGGTTAATCTTTTGCATTACTAAATCTGAATTACATTTGTAATAAGGATTTGTAAGAAATTTTTGGAGTTTTTTTGGTCTGATATTCAAATCACCTTGGTTGACCATCAGGTACTATGTATTTCACCAAAGTTGTTCATGAAGACCATCTTCTAAGGCATGGAAAGGTTTCTGTCTCAGTGGTGGAGGCAATATTCAAACAAGAAATAACATCATTAAGAATAATTGAGGTATAAACAGTATAAGAAGAGTACAGCATTCCTCAAACCTTAAAAGAGGGTTAATTCTTTTTTGTACAATACAATAGTAGTTATCCTTTCCACAATATAATTTTCCCCAGTTGGGGTTTCAATATATCACAGGTTGGTATAAGAAATGGGAATTTTGAGAGAGTTTTGCAGAAGCTATAGGTGACATGCAAAAGCCAGCAGACAACCCAGTTTTTCTTTTTCATAGATTATTTTACCTACTATTGACTTACATATAGCCTCTGACTATATGTTAGTTAAATATAGTAACTATATGTTACAATAAAGTCCTGTAAACACCCTGTAAAAGAAAGGGAAATTCAAAATTCTTTTTTGTTATGAAGGGGAGGGCCAAAAAATTTTAGATTTTTCAGATCACAGAAGTGCAACATTCTTAACTCCTACAATATGAAAGGGATAGTATTGTGATAAGCACATTTAGAAGAAGCAAATCTCCAAAACATTCATCAAACACTTCTGTATAGGGCATTTTACAGCTAGGATGGGAGGAAGAAATAAAGCACGAACACCATTAAGTAGCAAATATATTCAAAGTTATTTCCAAAAGGAGCAATTACTATGGACTTAAGTAGTACTATGTGAGCTGTGATTTGAAGGAAACTAGGGATTTTAAGATGCATTCTCATCAGCACCATAGAGACTACTTTAATTAGAGGAAAAACTTTATAAAGGGTTTATATCACTTGCTACTTCTCTAAGAAATTCCTAATGCTTTTAGGTAGTTACTACAAGCTTCAGATTTTGTTTCCGTATTGTAGAATGGAAAAACTGCCTGATTTTAAGCAAGGCACTTCATCTCTGTGCCTCAGTTTCTTTACCTATAAAGTGAGGAAATTGGATTAGGTGTCCAAATTCCTTTCCATCTCTAATTCTATGCTCCAGTAAGATTAAAAAAAAAAACTTTATCATAGACTAATAAATTTCTAAACAGGAATAAAATCAGCTGTCATTCTGAGGCCAGTTATGTTTTAACACACTAGTCTGCAGATTAGAGCAAAAAGTATTGGGGGAGGGGTGAAGAAAGGAAAACAAGTATAGAGGTTTTTAATATTAACATGAGTAGTCTGTTTTATGGCTGTCTTTGACAATTAAGTCATACAAGGGGGACTATAATTCACCATTTTATCACCTATTTAAGACAAGACTCCAGTCTGCTACATATTGCCACAGGCATTTGTATCATCAATTAAATTTCGTTTGGGGACTCTTTGAAGTTGTTGACATTTAAAACATTTAATGTATTTAGCTTATAGCATGATTTAAGTTATTCCTGAAGATATATATCTTTAACAGGCAGAAAAGCAGCTGATGATATTACTGTTTAAAATTTTAAGATAGTGATCAATAAGAAAAAAAATCACAAAATTCTCATCTAATAGAAATCATATAGTCTATTGCCTCACCTTTCCTATATTAACCACAGAATTTGTAATGAACCCCTTATTTTCTGGAGTGTTTCCAAAGTGCTACTTGCCCATGGAAAACCATTGGCATATTTAAATTTTTATATGACGTTGGACATAAACCATATTAACTGAGGAAACTTCCATTCTTGCCTGTCCAGAAGAATCCTAAGTCACAATTTTCACAGCTCCAGAAAGCTAAACTGCAGTTGAAAGACCTGAATTCCTTGCCCCAATTGCACAAGTTGTATTCAACAAAAAAGCAGCCCAGTATCACTTGTAAATTCAGGGATTCTTCAATTAAGACAATAAAATACAGGCCTTTGAGCAGACTTACTATGCAGCAAGGTCCTGATTAGTACAAATAATAAAACCTGTAAAGTGATCCCCTGTATTTAAATTTTGTTAATATTTTAGATTTAGGGGGGTAGCTAGATGGCACAGTGGATAGAGCACCGGCCCTGAACTCAGGAAGACCTGAGTTCAAATGTAGCCTCGAACACTTAATAAATACTTCCTAGCTGTATGAATCTGGGCAAGTCACTTAATCCCAATTGCCTTAGCAAAAAAAAAAAAAAAAAAAATTAGATTTAGAGCTGGAAGGGACTTCAACAATCTAGTTCAACTCTTTTTAATATCTTAAATTATAATTATGTAAAATATAGTCATTTGTTTTCAGTCCAATGAAAATAATGCTGCCTGAATTTTAATAGGACCACTTCATGAGATTCATTATTCATATAATTGGGATCTCCCTGTATTCAAGAAAGACCAGAAGCTCCAGTAGCCTCCTCTTAAGTAGAGAGAGGCTGGCTTCTTTTTTTCAGAATTGGGTAGGACTAGATGGGTAAGGAATCCCTTTCAGTTTTGAAAATCTGTAATTCTGTGGCTATCACTAAGGTGGATAAGCCTTAAAACTCTCAAATTAGCCCTATTTGTTGCAAATGAGTTTTTAAGACATTTTTTCCTCCTCAAGCATTAATCCATAGGTATTTATTGAGTACCAATAAAATAAAGCCTAGATAAAAAATATACCAACTGATGAACACAGAGAGAAATACAATTTATCATCATATAGAGGACTAGTTCTTAAGTCAGAGAATTTGGATTTATATTTTGCTTCAACACTGTGTGACCTTAAGCCAGTCACAACCTTTCTGCTAATCAATTTTCTCATACATAAAATGGATTTGAACTTAATGGCTTCTCAAGTCCTTTCAGGTTCTAACTCTATAATCTTATAATAAAATTTAATATGGGGCTTATAGTCCCTTACAAGGAGGGAAGGAAGAAGGGACTTCTCTGAACAATATTGTAAAAGAAAAATTATAGGTTACCCTGTTAAATTCCCTCTTTGGGAAAAACTATCAACAGCTCAGCCTTCTTTACAATGACTATTCCTATAAAGCTTATCTATGATAACATGTTAGACTATTATTTTATTAGTTAGTTTTTATTGTTTTATTAGTTTATTCTCTGGAAGAATTTAGTAAATATGCTAGGCTGAAATAAAAGATACAACAATTGGAAAATGATAAAAGTATTTCCTTGATGCCAGGGGTCTTTGCTTTAATCCCAGCTATGACATTAAATCAAGCAGACGGTGTATGTTTAAATGGATAAAGAATATGCTTTATAAAGATCACATATGAAATCACAGGTTCAAAAAAATTTTTTTTTAAGTTTTGGTTCTGTTAAGGATGCAAAATAGAAAAAAAATGTCTGGGGGAAACAACATTTCTATATCTAGCTACTTAAAATATATATATAAAGTAATTATAAGGCTATGTGGAGGAGTGTAGAGAAAGAGAAAAGACTAGACATTAAAAGCAGGAATAAGATGGCTGCTAAACTGAGCAGGCAGAGGTGAGGAAAGAGAAAATTTCAGACAGAGGAGTTAGCCTATTCAAAAATTAATAGCTTTTCTATTAATAATAATCCAATATAATAATAAAAACTCAAGAAACAAAAATAGAAAAAAAGAAATTTTATTACAAATAATGCATAACATATCTGGGGATCTACCTAAACACATAAAGATTTTTATAAATTCAATTATAAAGTGTTCTATAAAGCAATAAAGAACAACCTAAATAACTGGTGGAATATTCAGTGCTCATGGTTAGACTGTGTCAATATAAAAATTTTCTAAAGGTAATTGACACTTTTAATTCTATGCCAATCAAATTGCCAAAGGGATGCCTTATAAAACTTAAATCTAATAATAGGATTCATTTGGAAGATCAAAAATCTAGAATATCAAGAGAAATAAAGAAAAGAGGTAGAGGTAAAGGAGAATAGCACTTTTAGATCTCAAACTATATCATAAAGCAATAGTCATCAAAATCATCAATGGTTAAAAAATAGATCAAAAATAGACAGATAGCTCAATGGACAGATTAGACAAGGGAGAATCAAAAACAAAGGAACTCAATGAACCCAGTGTTTAGTAAAGTGGAAAAAAAATTACTGAGAGGAAAAAAAACTCATTTGATTTTTAAAAAAACCTATTAGAAAAACTGGGAAGCTGACAGAAATTAGACTCAAACTAATACCATACACTATAATCTTAAATATATTTTAAATGAATACATGATCTTAATATTAAAAGTTATACTATTAAAATATTAGAAGAGAAACAGGTCATACACCTCTCATAATTATGGGTAAGAAGTTTTCTCTTAACCAAACAAGAGATAAAGGTTATTATAAAAGACAAAATTTACACATCTAGGATAAGAAGGGAAGTGGGAAGGGGATAAAATCTTTGTACCAAATTTTTCTAATAAGGGCTTAAATGTCCAAGACATAACATATATGTGAACCAATAGCCATTTTCCAATAGATAAGTAGTCAAAAGATAGGATAAAAAAATTCTCAGAAGAATTGCTAAGTACTTATTATTACATGAAAGAATGTTCCAAATCACTAATGAGAGAAATGCAAATCAAAACAATCCTGAGCCTTTGTTTCATGACCCACAAATTGTCAAAGTTGACCAAAAATGGCAATAGTCAATGTTGGAGAGGTTGTAGAGTGGTTAAAAACACTAATACATTATTGCTGGAACTGTGAGATTGTAAATCATTTTAGAAAGCTGTTTGGAATCATGAATATAAAATGACTAAGATGTTCATACTTTGAATCAGATTTACCATTACTAGGTTTATAATCCAAGGAAGCCATTGATAAGAAGAAAGTTCCCATATACACCAAGAAAAAAGTTTTTTAACAGCACCTTTTTTGATAACAAAGAATTATAAACAAAGTAGATGCCCATTGATTGGGGAACAGTTAAATAAACTGTGGCACATGCAGTATAATATGGAATATTACCATACTGTAAAAAAAGATCTACATGAACTGATACAATGTGAAGTAAGAAAAGCTAAGAAAACAAGGTATGAAATGACTACAACAATGTAAATACAAAGAACTACAAAGAAAAAAAATCAAAAGTAAATGTAACAAAATTATAAAGCTCAAGCATGAAGAGATATAAGAAGATACCTCCATGTTGTGTTTTCAGATTTATTTCAATATATCAATGAGTTACACTGATTTCTTTTTCCTCTAAAATATACTGTTATATGGGATAACTTTCTGAGAGGGGAAGAGGGAAGAACAATGGCAATAACTATAATAATATAAGAAATAGAAGACATCAATAAAAAATGTGTTCTTTTTTAAAAAAAAGGAATTTATGAAGTACGTAGTCTATATACTGAGTTAGAAACCAAGGTAAACATTTAAATATGAAAGACAAACAGGTATATGAGGGAGTCTCAGGATAGAGATAAAGGAATAATTATTGTTGTTGCAGATCAGAGAGTGGACCGACACTGTGCCAGGATACAAAGAATAAAATGAAACTCACTCTGCCCTTGAGCAGTTATGGACAGTGGAGACATGTCTATCAGTAAGCATTTATTAAGTACCTACTATGTGCCAGACACTGTGCTAAATCCTGGGAATACAAAGAAAGATAAAAGCAACACTAGGCAGTGTAGTGAACAGAGACTGAACCTGAATATCAGTTCAAATCTAACCTCAGACACTCCTAGCTGTGTAACCCTGGGAAAGTCACTTAATCCTGTTTGCCTCAGTTTCTTTATCTAAAAATGAATTGAAGGAGGAGATGGAAAATTATACTACAGTGTTTCTATCAAAAAAACCAAATGGGGGTCACAAGGAGTCAGACAGGACTGAAACTGCTGAACAACAAAACAAACATTCTAAAGGAATTCATAGTGGAATGAAAGAAACCACATAATAAACAACTATATACAAACAAGGTATATCCAAGATAAATTGGCTAAATGATGGACAAATAAATCAGATAAATAAATAATGGACAAAATGGACACAATATGAGATCAGAAAAGGCTTTTCGTAGAAGATTTTAACTGGCATTTTAAGAAAACCAGGAGACAGAGGTGAGAAGGGAGAGGCTTAGGGAACATCCAAAAAAATGCCTAGTATCTGAAAATGGAGTGTTTTGTGAGAGGAACAAAAAGGAGGTCAATGTTCCTGACTCACAGAGTAGTTAGAGAAGAGCAAGAAGACTGGAAAGTCGGAAGGGGGCCAGGATGTGAAGGGCTTTGAATGCCAAACAGGATTTTGTATTTGATCCTAGAGATAATAGAAAATCATTGGGGGAGGGTGGAAGATATGACATGGACAGATCTTTGCTTTAGGAAGATTAATTTGACAGCTGGATAGAAGATGGCTTCAGGTAGGAAGAGACCTGAGGCAGGGAAACAAATTGACAAACTGTTGTAATAGCCCAGGTGATAAAAGCAGTATTGGAGGAGAGAAGAGGGAAGTATACAAGAGATGCTAGAGTTAAAATCTATAGGAATGGATATAGCAGGGTGAAATAATGTGAGTAGTCAGCAATAGGTTGGGAGTCTGAGAGGCTGGGATAAGATTGGTACCCTTAGCAGTAATTAGGGAAGTCTGGAAATGGGAAAGATTTGGGGGAGAGAGAAATCCATTCAGTTTTGAACCTGTTGAGTTCAAGATGTCTCTCGGATTTCCTGTTGGAGATGTGGGTTTAGAATCAGTAGGAAGAAGGTTAGGGCTGAGAAGTAGATTTAAGAATTATGATCATAAAGTACATATATTATTATACATAACAGATATGTAGTAATTTTGGGGACCAAGCTTTGGTTGCTGGGAGGATCAGGAAAGGTTTCATCCTTTTAGAAAATAGTATTTGAACTGGACTTTGGGTGAAAGTGGGGATTTCTAAGAGGCAGAAGTGAAGAGAGAATACATTCTGGGCATAAAAGACAGCCAGTGAAAATGATGGAATAGGAGGTAGATGGTTGTTTATGAAGAAGTCCAATTTGGCTGACTAAATTGTATATAAAGAGGAGTAATATGTAATAAAGTTGGAAAAGGAAGTTGGGGCCAGAGTGTAAATGGTTTCAAATGCCAAACGGAGAAATTTATATTTGATCCTAATGGTAATAGAGCTATAGGAATAGAGTAAGGGGGTGACATAACACTTTAGGAAAACCAGTTTGGCAGCTATCTGAAGAATGGATAAGGAAAGAGGGGAAGTTTTGAAGCATAAATGAGGTTATTTAAATAAGAAATGAAATTCTGAACTAGGTATGGGTGGAAGGAAGGGGATGAATGGAAGAGACATTGTGGAGGTAAAAATAAGATTTGTCAACTGGCGATATGGAGGATAAGTGAGAATGAAGAACTGAATGACATTGAAGTTAGAAACCTGGATGACTGGAAGGATTTTAGCATTCTCAAGAGAAATAGGTAAGTGAGGAAGAGGAAGTCTGTGGAGTATGAGGGTAGGATTTAATGAGGTCTTTTTTGGACATGTTGAATTTGAGATGCCTGAGTCCAGGCATCTCATTAAGCTCAAAATGACCATTAGCTAGTTAGTGATGTGGGACTGGAGGTCTGGAGGATGAGTGAGACTGCTTATGTGTCTGGGAGTCATTAACATAGAGATGATAATTAAAGCCACTTGAGCTAATAGTATCACTAAAAGAAAGAAAAAAAGTGAGCCCAGAGCACAGCCTTGGGGTATAGTCTCAGGGGGTGTGGTATTGATGATAAACTAGCCCAGGAAAAGATTGCTCATAAAGAATGGTATCAGGAAAAGCTGAAATGGAGAGGATATTTAGCAGAAGACCATAGTGATTAACAGCATCAAAGTAGCTCCAGAGTTGTTAAGAATAATGAGGACTGAGAAAAACAGTGAATATTTGGGAAGAAGTGATCAAAAAATATCCAAAGCTTCAATGAAGCCAAGAAGAATGAGGATTGAGAAAATTCCAGTGAATTTATGGATTAAAAGATCCCTGGGACCCTTGGACAGCAATTTCAGTTGATCAGGGTCCCACCAGTCACCTACTCTGGTGTGAAAAGAACATTTGCTTTCACCTTAGTTATCCTGATGATGTTTCTTTTTTTTTTTTTATTAAAGCTTTTTATTTGTATAACATATATATGGGTAGTTCCAACACTGATCTTTACAAAGCTTTCCGTTACAAATTTTACCCCCAGTCCCCTCCCCTCCCCTAGATGGCAGGAAGTCCACTACATGTTAATAATGTTGAAATGCTTGACAAGTTATGCAAGAAAAATCCTATCTACAAGAAAAAAAAAAGAATCAGAGAAAGGCAACACAATGAAAGCAAATGTCAATAGAGATGATGAAAATGTTACGTTGTGGTCCATATTTCATTTCCCTCTCTCTGGGTGTATATGGTTTTCTTCAGTGAACAATTGGAACTGGTTTGAGACAATTCTTTGTTGCAGAGAGCCATGTCCATCAGAATTGATCATCATGTAATACTGTTGTTGCTGTGTATGATGATCTCCTGGTTCTGCTCGTTTCACTCAGCATCAGTTCATGCAAGTCCCTCCAGGCCTCTCTGAAATCGTCCTGCTGGTCGTTTCTTACAGAGCAATAATATTCCATAACATTCATATACCATAATTTATTCAGCCACTCTCTAATTGATGGGCATCCCTTCAGTTTCCAGTTTCTAGCCACTACAAAAAGGGCTGCCACAAACATTCTTGCACAGGTGGGTCCCTTTCCCTCCTCTAAGATCTCTTTGGGATATAGGCCCAATAGAAACACTGCTGGGTCAAAGGGTATGCACAGTTTGACAACTTTTTGAGCATAGCTCCAAATTGCTCTCCAGAATGGTTGGATATGTTCACAGTTCCACCAACAATGTATCAGTGTCCCAGCTTTCCCACATCCCCTCCAACATATCTTTTCCTGTCATTTTAGCCAATCTGACAGGTGTGTAGTGGTACCTCAGAGTTGTCTTAATTTGCATTTCTCTGATCAATAGTGATTTGGAGCAACTTTTCATATGACTAGAGATGGTTTTAATTTCATCATCTGAAAATTGTCTGTTCATATCCCTTGACCACTTATCTACTGAAGAGTGGCTTGAATTCTTATATATATGAGACAATTCTCTATATATTTTAGAAATGAGGCCTTTATCAGAACCATTAAATGTAAAGATGATTTCCCAATTTGATGCTTCCCTCCTAATCTTGTCTGCATTTGTTTTGTTTGTACAGAAACTTTTTAACTTAATATAATCAAAATGATCCATCTGGTGTTCAATTAGGAGTTCCAGGTCTTCTTTGGACATAAATTTATTCCATCTCCACAGGTCAGAGATAAACGATATTTCGTTCCTCTAACTTGCTTACAAAGTCCCTCTTTATATCTAGATCATGAACCCATTTAGATCTTATCTTGGTATGTGGTGTTAGGTATGGGTCAAGCCCTAATTTCTTCCACACTAGTTTCCAATTTTCTCAGCAGTTTTTGCCAAATAGTGAGTATTTATCCCAAAAGCTGGGGTCTTTGGGTTTATCGAATACTAGATTGTTAAGGTTATTGCCCAGATTGTCCTGATATCCTATCCTGTGCCACTGATCGACTGCTCTATTTCTTAGCCAGTACCAAATGGTTTTGAGGACCGCTGCTTTATAATATAGTTTTAGATCTGGTATAGCAAGGCCACCTTCATCTGCCTTTTTTTTCATTAATCCCCTTGAGATCCTTGACCTTTTGTTCTTCCAAATGAACTTTGCTACTATTTTTTCTAGATCTGTAAAATAATTTCTTGGGAGTTTGATTGGTATGGCACTAAATAAGTAGATTAGTTTGGTAGTATTGTCATTTTTATTATGTTCGCTCTGCCTACCCATGAGCACTTAATATTTTTCTAATTGATTAGGTCTGATTTTATTTGTGTGGAAAGTGTTTTATAATTTAGTTCGTATAGTTTCTGACTTTTCCTTGGCAGATAGATTCCCAAATATTTTATCCTATCATCTGTTATTTGGAATGGAATTTCTTTTTGCATCTCTTGCTGCTGAACTTTGTTGGTAATATATAAAAATGCTGATGATTTATGTGGATTAATTTTGAATCCTGCCACTTTGCTAAAGTTGTGAATTTTTTCTAGTAGTTTTTTAGTTGAGTCTCTAGGGTTCTCTAAGTATACCATCATGTCATCTGCAAAGAGTGATAATTTGGTTTCTTCATTACCTACTCTGATTCCTTTTATCTCTTTTTCTTCTTATTGCTAAAGCTAACATGTCTAATACAATATTAAATAGTACTGGTGACAGTGGGCAGCCTTGTTTCACTCTTGATCTTATTGGGAATGGTTTTAGTTTGTCTCCATTACATATGATGCTTGCTGATGGTTTTAAATAGATGCTACTGATCATTTTAAGGAAAAGCCCATTTATTCCTATACTCTCTAGTGTTTTTAATAGGAAAGGGTGTTGGATTTTATCAAAGGCTTTTTCTGCATCTATTGAGATAATCATATGGTTTTTGTTAGTTTGGTTATTAATATAATTAATTATGCTGATAGTTTTCCTAATATTGAACCAGCCCTGCATCCATGGTATAAATCCTACTTGGTCATAGTGTATTATCCTGGGGATGACTTTCTGTAATCTCATTGCTAATATCTTATTTAAAATTTTTGCATCAATATTCATTAGGGAAATTGGTCTATAGTTTTCTTTCTCTGTTTTCACCCTACCAGGTTTAGCTATCAGCACCATATCGGTCTCATAGAAGGATTCTGGCAGTATACCTTCTGTCCCTAATTTCTCAAATAGTTTGTGTAGTATTGGAATCAATTGTTCTTTGAATGTTTGGTAGAATTCACATGTAAATCCATCTGGCCCTGGAGATTTTTTCTTAGGGAGTTGGTTAATGGCTTGTTCTATTTCTTTTTCTGATATGGGGCTGTTAAAATAATTTATATCCTCTTCTGTTAACCTGGGCAATCTATATTTTTGTAGATATTCCTCCATTTCATTTAGATTATCAAACTTACTGGCATAAAGTTGGGCAAAGTAACTCCTAATTATTGCTTTAATTTCCTCTTCATTGGAGGAAAGTTCTCCCTTATCATTCTTGAGACTAACAATTTGATTTTTCTCTCTCCTTTTTCTTATCAAATTAACTAAAGGCTTATCTATTTTGTTGGTTTTTTCATAGAACCAACTCTTAGTTTTATTTATTAACTCAATAGTTTTCTTGTTTTCGATTTTATTAATTTCTCCTTTTACTTTTAGAATTTCCAATTTGGTATTTAATTGAGGATTTTTAATTTGTACTTTTTCTAGTTTTTTTAATAATAAGCCCAATTCGGGGGGCGGAGCCAAGATGGCGAACTGCGAACAGCTTTCTCTCTGAACTCCCTCCAACATTCCCCCAACCCAGACAAAGTAAACTTTAAAACTGGTTTCCGAGTGAGGTCCTCGCCAAGCATTTGGACTACAACGCACTTCTATAAAAGATCTACCTTGAAAGAACTCCGGAGAAGGTTAGCCTCAGGGGAAATCGGCCGCTGGTCGCGATCGGACTCCAGCCGGGGCGGAAGTCAGGGCTGTGATAGAGGGGCGGATTTTGGGCACCCAGGAAGCCCCTGGGAGACGCCTGGGCCACTTTGCTCTGCTTGCGGGCAGGTGCTTTGACAGATCTGCCTTTGGTAAAGGGTGGATCTAGAGAAACTGAAAACGTGGTCTAGCCCCACCAGCCTCAGACCGGAAGTCAACTCGGCAAACTGCCCCAGGGCAAATATAAATTGCTGCAGTTTTCTCGGCTTTTGACCAATATCCCAACTTTAAATCATGAGCAAGAAGCAGAAGAGAGCTCTCACCATAGAAAGCTTTTACGGAGAAAAAATAGAACAGTCCCCAGATCCTGACATTATGAAAACAATCCCAGATGAAGCCACAAAGGCAGACTTAAGTTGGTCTCCCTTTCAGAAGGCTTACCTGGATGATTGCATTAAGAATCTCAAAAGAGAGCTAGAAGAAGAATGGGGAAATAAATTGAGATCAGGGCAACAGAAATATCAAAAACTGGAAAATAGGACTGGTGAATTGGAAAAAGAAAACAGTTCA
>JAJPUD010001301.1:179570-217917 GCA_023553655.1 Myrmecobius fasciatus | reverse complement strand
ATCTATCATACCTAACTTTTCTAACAATTGGTTTATCTCCCTAGTTTCTTTCTTGTTTATTTTGTAGTTTGATTTATCTAATTCTGAGAGAGCAAGGTTGAGATCCCCCACTAGTATCGTTTGGCTGTCTATTTCTTCTTGCATCTCTCTTAATTTCTCCCCTAGGAATTTGTGTGCTATTGCACTTGGTGCATATATATTTAGTATAGATATTGCTACATTATCTATGGTACCCTTTAATAAAATATAGTTTCCTTCCTTATCTCTTTTGATTAGATCTATCTTGGCTTTTACTTGATCTGAGATAAGGATTGCTATCCCTGCTTTTTTTTGTTCACCTGAAGCATAATAGGTCCTGCTCCAGCCGTTTACCTTCATCCTATATGTGTCACTATGTTTTAGATATGTTTCTTGTAGACAACATATTGTGGGATTCTGGTTTTTAATCCAGTCTGCTATCTGCTTCCGCTTTATGGGAGAGTTCATCCCATTCACATTCACAGATAGAATAACTAATTCTTTATTTCCTGCCATCTTATTTACCCAAGTTATGTTTTCCCCTTTCCTTTCCCCTTTCTCCCTTCCCCCCTCCTCAGTACTTTGCTTTTGATGACCCCCTCCTCCAAACAATACTCCACCCTTTAGATCCCTTCCCCCTGTTTTTACTCCTTTCCCCTGATTCTTCTATTTTCCCTTCTATTAGTTTATCCCTTTCTTTTCCTCCTTTCCCTCCCACTTCCCTCTAGCAACAGACAAGTTTCTATGTGAAATCAAGTGTCTGATATACACTTTTAGAGCCCAACCTGATGAGAGTAAGATTTACACAATGCTCAATTCCCTCCCCTCTTTCTCTCAATTATATTAGGTTTTCTTTGCCTCTTCAAGGGATTTTACCTTGTTTTTACCTCCTTTTTTTTTTAGATCTTATTTTTACCACTTTTCCCTTCTTTTCCCCAGTATGACAACCTTTTCCCCTCTAGTTCTCTTTTTCATATTATCAAAGTAATATCTAGTTAATTATACCCCCAAACTTTAAGCATCCCCCTAGTAGAAATAAAGTTCTCAAGAGTCCTTTCCTTTTTACCTTTTTTGCATCTCTTGAGTTCTGTGTTTGGATGTCGAATTTCTTGTTCAGATCTGGTCTTTTCATTAGAAATAGGTGAAATTCACCTATATCATTGAATGACCATCTTCTTCCCCGGAGGATAATGCTCATTCTAGCTGGATAGGATATTCTTGGCTGTAATCCAAGTTCCTTTGCCCTTCGGAATATCTGGTTCCAGGCCCTTCGATCCTTCAATATGGAGGCTGACAGATCCTGTGTGATTCTAATTATTGATCCTCAGTATTTGAATTGTTTCTTTCTAGCTGCTAGCAGAATCTTTTCCTTGGTGCTATAGTCTTGAAAATTAGCAACGATATTCCTTGGGGTTTTAATTTTGGGGTCTCTTTCAGGAGGTGAGCGGTGAATTCTTTCAATGGTGATTTTGACCTTTGATTCTACAATCTCAGGGTAGTTTTCTTTCAGGATTTCCTGGAAGATAGTGTTTAGATTCTTTTTTTCATCATGGCTTTCAGGAAGTCCAATAATCCTTAGATTGTCTCTCCTAGATCTATTTTCCAAGTCAGTTGTTTTTCCTAGGAGATATTTCATATTTTCTTCTAATTTTTCATTTTTTTTGTTTTTGTTTGACTGATTCTTGAAGTCTTATTGAGTCATTCACTTGCATTTGTTCAATTCTTATTTTTAAAGTGTTGTTTTCTAAATTAGAACAATGTAGGATGGTTTACCTCTCAGACCTGTGGAGGGGGAAGGAATTTGTGACCAAAGAAGAACTAGAGGTCATCATTAATCACAAAATAGATAAGTTTGACTATATCAAGTTGAAAAGTTTTTGTACAAACAAAATGAATGCAGACAAGATTAGAAGGGTAGCAGTAAACTGGGAAAATATTTTTACATCCAAAGGTTCTGATAAAGGCCTCATTTCTAAAATATATAGAGAATTGACTCAAATATATAAGAATTCAAGCCATTCTCCAATTGACAAATGGTCAAAAGATATGAACAGACAATTTTCAGACGAAGAAATTGAAACTATTTCCGGTCACATGAAAAGGTGCTCCAAGTCACTATTGATCAGAGAAATGCAAATTAAGACAACTCTGAGATACCACTACACACCTGTCAGATTGGCTAAAATGACAGGAAATGATAATGATAACTGTTGGAGGGGATGTGGGAAAACTGGGACACTGATACATTGTTGGTGGAACTGTGAACGGATCCAACCATTCTGGAGAGCAATTTGGAGCTATGCTCAAAAAGTTATCAAACAGTGCATACCCTTTGACCCAGCAGTGTTTCTACTGGGCCTATATCCCAAAGAGATTTTAAAGGAGGGAAAGGGACCCACATGTGCAAAAATGTTTGTGGCAGCCCTTTTTGTAGTGGCAAGAAACTGGAAATTGAAAAGATGCCCATCAATTGGAGAATGGCTGAATAAATTATGGTATATGAATATTATGGAATATTATTGTTCTGTAAGAAATGACCAACAGGAGGATTTCAGAGAGGATTGGAGAGACTTGCATGAACTGATGCTGAGTGAAATCAGCAGAACCAGGAGAACATTATACACAGCAACAAGACTATACGATGATCAATTTTGATGGACAAGGTTCTCTTCAACAATGATGTGATTCAAACCAGTTGTTCTGCGATGAAGATAGTCATATACATCCAGAGAGAGGCCTGTGGGAACTGAGAGTGAACCACAACACAACATTTTAACGCTTTCTGTGAATATTTCCAAGCATTTTGTTTTCCTTCTTAGGTTGTTTTTTTGTTCTTCTCTTTCTAGATCTGATGTTTCTTGTGCAGTAAGATAACTGTATAGATATGTATACATGTATTGTATTTGTCATATAATTTATCCTATCTAGCATGTATTAGATTACCTGTCATCTAGCGGTGGGGGGTGGGGGGGAAGAAAGCAAAAGCTTGGGAAAAAAAAAGTTTTTTTTTTTTGCAAAGGTCAATGTTGAAAGGTCACTCATATGTTTTGTAAATAAAAAGCTTTATAAAAAAAATAAAAATAAATAAAGAGTTGTTTTCTTCAGTTACCTTTTTAAGCTCCATTTGTAACTGGCCAATTGAATTTTTTTGTTCATTGCACTCTTTTTCCACTTCACTCTTTTTATTTTTCAATAGATTGGTGTCTTTTTCATATCTCTTTTGCAGGGCATCATATCCTTCTTGCAAGATATTGTATTCTTCTTGCACTAATTTCAATTTATTTTCCCATTTATCCTCCAGCTCTTTTATTAGGTTCTTTAAGCAATCTTCCAGAAAGGCCTTTTGAAATGGGGACCAGTGATGGTCCTTGCTGATTTCCTCTGGAGTTATGTCTAAAGCAACCTCTGGATCTGGGGTCTTCTCTTTCTCTTTATAAAAGCTGTCTATGGTGAGAGCTCTCTTTTGCCTCTTCATTTTTTTTTTTTTTTAGACAGCATGAATATCTCTTTAAGGTAGGAGAAAAAAAAACGGCGGCTGAAACGGGCCGGCTGAAGATTTTGCCCTGAGGCGCTTCGGCGAATTAATTTAAGGTGCTGGGCCGGTGGGGGCTAGGACTAAGACCGAATTACTCCTTAAACAAGGCAAGTTTGCCAGAACACCTGCCCCCCAATCAGGGCAGAGTGTCCCGAGTGCCTCAGATAAACTCCAGGTGTTTGGAATTTGGAGTTTGGAGTTTTTTGCCAGTCTGAGCTGAGCTGAGCTGAGCTGAGTCCCACCCTCACTTCTGGACTCCACCAGAGTTCTCTGACACCTGAATCCTCTGTTTATCCCTCTGTCTGAGCTAGACAAACCTGATGTGAAGTTTTTCAGAGATATCTGCAAGCAGTATCCAAATATTTCCTGATTCGTTGACTTGAAGATCAGTTCAGAGGCTTATTTTATTGTTGATTTGAGAGAAGTTCGGAGGAGGACACAGAGAGTCGCCTTTTCACTCCGCCATCTTGGCTCCGCCCCCCCTCATTCTGATGTTTCTAGTAACAATGGCATTCCAGATATTATAGCCTTGACTCAGCAATGAGTCCAAAATGAGGACACTGAATGGGTTTTCTTTCCTTCATTGCTCTCTGTCATTCTCAAGCAGAGAGCATTGTGGATGCTTAAAACAAACCCTACATTTCAGTGACAATAGGCACTCCCTTTCCTCCAACTCCCTCCAGTTTGATTCTTCATTATCTGAAAAGGAAGTCAGTAGGTTAAGATTAATGGTATATGATCCAATGGCTATTTATCTTCCTTTCTCCTGCCAAATCCACATCCAGCATAAGGGTGGACAATCTACTTTCTATGACTCACCAGTCAGAATAAAAGGAGTTGACTTGATACCACCTTTGATGCTTTGATCTTTGCTGGTCAAACCTTGATAATCTGTCTAGCTGATCAGCCATCTTTCACATTCACCCTGTCCACTAAAATGTCCAGGTTCCAAAGACAGCCAATCTATAATTTGGGGAACCTATTGGGATCACAAAGCTGGTCTGAATAATAGTCACATAAGGCTGTGTGGATCCTGCCCAATATGGAGAGTCCCCCTATAGACCAGTGGGAAAGAAAGTGACTAAACCTAGAAAAGAGGACTAAGGGGAAGGAGAACCTTAGATTCTTCTTTGTGTATTTCTACAAGCAACTCTGGACACTGGATGGAAAATGAATAGGATGTTCTATTGATCTATTTGACTTTTGGTTTAATCTTCAACGCTAGCCAGCCTTTATAGTGGAGGCAACCAGATCCAGGCAGTAGTATGGATATGCTCCTGCTTTTAAAGGAGATTCTCCAGTTTTTGTATTTTTTTCCTTCAGATATATGTATCGGAATTAATAATACTGAGCTCTTTCCTATGTCTGATTCAGGCAGCAACAACGGCAAGTAATTTTGGCAGCTGGTGTTTCAGTCATCTGACTCTAGGATAACCTGATGGGTGTATCCAAAGTGCACAATAAATCCTGGACCTATGTATGATGTAATCCTGACTAAAATTCACTAAAACCATCTCACTTATTCACTGTTCTCCTTATATGTGCCCCAGAAAGGAGAGCATTTCATCTAGATAATGAAGATTTGGAATGGGGCAGGATTGTTGACCGTTGAAAAAAAGTCTATTATGCATCCCCCAAGATGCATGTATGCTAAAGCTAATAAATCCACAGCCTGTGTGTTATTAGCCCCACTCAGCTTCCTGCTGAATTTGCAGGATTAGAGTTACTTCCCTTATTCTTGTTGCTCATTCCTCTCACCTCATTAAGAAATTTAGAAACTATCTTTACTGGTTTGATAGATAACAGGGCAGTCTTCCATATAAGTATCAAAGAATAGGATTTCTACTCCTATACCCACTGTGTGCTGCTCATGGAAGACATGCAAAAAAAAAAAAAAAACATCCCCACTGTCTTTAAAAAAAAAAAAACAAAACTCTTTACTTAATCATTTCATCTCCATTAGTTATCATCCCAATATATTTTCTGCCCTTTGTGGTTAATTCCAATATATGCCTCTGCTTCCTCTTCTTTCATTTTCTTAATTTTCAAAAATTCTTTCTTCTTTCTTCAGCATTGTAAGTGATCCCTTAGTTGCCAAATCCAATGGCTTTTTCTCAATTCTTACCTTGACCTCTCCTCAGTCTTTGACATTATCTATCACCCTCTTCTTCTTAATACTCAATTGTCTGTAGGTTTTGGGGATACTGTTCTCTCCTGCTTCTCCATTTCCCTAGCATGACTATTCCATCCCAGTCACCTTCATTGGATCTTAATCCAGATCATGCTCACTAATTATGAGGGAGCCATCTGGTTCTGTTCCAGCATTTTTGCTTCTCCCTCTATATTACCTCTTTAGATGATCTCTTTAGCTCCCATAGATTTAATGACCATCCCTAGGCTAATTTTTCTCAAATCTACTTATCCATCCCTAACTTCTCTGCTGACTTCCAATCTTGCATCTCCAGCTGTCTTTCAGTTGTTTCAAACTAAATGTCCAGTAGATATCTTAAACTCAACATATTTAAAACTAAACTCATTTTGTTTCTCTCTAGTTCCTCTAAAACTTATCCTCCCACCCCGAAGCACCTTCCCTATTACTGTAGAAGGCAACAGCACCTTCTCAAAGCCTCAGCCTTTCAATCTAGCAATCATTCTGGACTTCTCATTATTTCTTCCCTGCTCCCTTCTACATCCAAGCTGTTACTAAAGACTCAAATTTCACCTGTACAACATCTCTTGAATACACTACCTTTTTTCCTTTGATACTGTCACTTTCATCACCTCACACCTGGATTACTGCAATAGCCATTGAGTGGGTCTTCTTGCCTCAAGTCTCTCTCCACTCCAAACCATGTTCCATTCAGCCAGAAAAGTGATTATCTTAAAAGTTCAAATTCAACCTTGTCACCCCTTTATTTAGTAGCTCCCTATCACCTCCAGAATCAAATATAAAAATCTTTGTTTGACATTAAAAGTCCTTCATAACCTCCCCCCTCACACACTTTTCCAGTCTTCTTACACTTTCCCAATCCCTAGCCCTACATATTTTTTCATGTGTTATCACTGGCCTTATGCCTCTTCTTTGAATAAGACATTTCATCTCTTGCCTGTGGAATTTTCTTTGGTTGTCCTTCATGACAGGAAGGTTTTCCCTCCTCATCTCTTCCTCCCAGCTTCCTTCAAGTCCCAGCTAAAATCCTACCTTCTTTCCCAATCCCTCTAAATTCTGTTATCTTTCCTCTGTTGACTATTTCTGTGTCTTTTATATATAGCTAGTTTGTGCATAGTTATTTGCCTGCTGTCTTCCCCATTTGATTGTGTATTTGAAAACAAGGACTTAAACAGAGCCTGGTACATAATAGGTGATTAATAAGTATCAACAGACTGACTGGTAGCTGTTCTCCCTTGAGTAGCAAAAGTTAAAAGCTGTCTCTATGGGCTGTCATACTTCATCTGTATTCCCCTGGATCACACAGGTATTGTGCTAAGTGTTGGGGATACAAAAGAAAAAAAAAGGAAAAGGTCTTTGATCCTATTTTCTCAATTATAAAATGGGGTGTGGGGTGGGGAATTACTAAAAACCCTTTCAATTTCTTTTTGTTGTTTGTTTTTAATCTAATAGTTGTTTAGTTTTTCAAATATATAATACATAAAAAGATAGTTTTCAACATTCAACTTTGCAAAACTTTGTGTTCCAAAGTTTTTCTCTCTTCCTTTTCTCCCCCAGACAGGAAGCAATTCAACATGGATTAAACATGTGCAACAGCTTCTAAACAGATTTCCATATTCATCATGCTTTGCAAGAAAAATCAGATCAAAAGGGGAAAAACATAAGAAAGAAAATAAAACAAACAAACAAACAATAATAACAACAAAACATGAAAATACTATGTTTTGATCCATCTTTAGTCTCCGTAGTTCTATTTCTGGATGTGGATGACACTTTCCATCATACATCTATTGGAACTACCTTGAATCACCTCATTGGCTAAAAAGAGCCAAATCCATCACAGTTAATCATCACATAATCTTGTTTTTACTGTGTATAATATTCTCATGATTTTGCTCATTCCATTTAGCATCAGTTCATGTAAGTCTTTCCAGGCTTTTCTGAAATCAGCCTGCTTGTCATTTTTTATAGAACAATAATATTCTATTACATACATATACCATAACTTATTCAGCCTTCCCCAACTGATGGGCATTCACTTAAATTCCAGTTCCTTGCCATTACAAAAAAGGACTGCTAGAAACATTTTTGCATATATAGGTCCCTTTGCCTTATTTCTTTGGGATACAGATCTAGTAGTAAGATTGTAGGATCAAAAGGTATGTGCAGTTTTATAGCCCTTTGGACATAGTTCCAAATCCCTTTTCAAAATGGTTGGATCAATTCACAACTCCAACACTGTATTAGTGTCCAAGTTTTCCCATATCCCTTCCCTCATTTATCATTATCTTTTCTTATCATCTTAGCAGAGCTGAGAGGTGTGAACCTTTCCATTTCTAAATCTGTGCTATTACTTGTCCAGGGTTGCCCAGCCAAACCAGTAAGGGTCATCTCCTTGATTCCATGACTGGTTCTTTACCTGCTATACTCTTTTATATCTCTTCCTTTACATAGTAACCACAAAATTGACACAAATGTGTAGAAGACATAGAGATGATGAAATAGCTATTTACATAAATAGGTTGGGGTACTTTGCATGAAGTTCATGACAAAGGTAAATATACTTTAAGGGGTGATCAAAGTATATAGCTTGAAAAGGAGAGGGAAAGGGGAATAAACATTTGTAGCACACTTATGATGTCCCAGGCACTGTGCTAAGTCCTTCAAAGATACCGCATTTGCTCTCACAGAAACCTTAAAAAATAAGTTTTCAGACCTCACATGTCTGCAAAGAATCCCTATAAAATGATAAATTCCTTGTGAACAAGGACTGAATCTTATACTTCTTTTTTTGTGTGTCTATAACTCAGTGTTGGGCTTGTGATAAGTGATGGGTAATAGATGTTTGTTGACTATCAGACAAAGGAGAGGACAGCTCATTCTGGGTGATCTACTGAATCAGGCCATTTAGATGTCATTCTTGAAATTTTGTTTGTTAAGGAAGCAAAAGGGACAGTTTGATGTGGAAAAAGAGCACTGAAGACTCCCAAGTTTAAATACTGTCTCTTCTTACTTGGGAGATTTCACTTAATCTTGTAATCAAGTAATCTTGGGAGAAATCACTTAATCTCACCGTCTGGTTTTTTAATCTGTTTAATGAGGTATTTGCCCCTTTAAGCTCCAAAATCTATGAGCTGAAGATGTATGATTTGAGGACATATGTATGTAATCAGCAGTTGACCTGAAGAAAAACATAGTCCCTAGTTCTTACTCATTTGGAGGATAACTATGGGACCTCCTATTTAAGGAGAGAATATTTGTGCCTAAGATTGTTTGCAGGCTATATGAAATAAGTAAAGATAAATAATAGCTCAAAGAGAATGAAGGTTACTCTCTTAACAGACCTTCTCTCCCCATCTTATCCTTTATCTCCCTCTCCTTAAAACGCGCGCGCACACACACACGCACACACACAATTCTAGAGAGCTAAATATATTAGAAGACCTATTTGTCTTAGTCAGTTATAGTTCATAGGATCGGAAGCTGGAAGAGGTCTTGGAGATCCAGTCTAATTTTCTCTTTTTACAGAAAAGGAAACTGAGGCCTCCCCAATGAAGTGAATTGCCCAAGTTTGGTCATTCATTTACTCACTCATTCCTCCAGCCACTGTCCTTGACAACATGTCAAAGAAATCTCTGGCTTGCCTTCAATTAGAAATACCACCATTGCTCCCTTATGTACCAACAAGCCTAAGACCATGGGACTGTTATTCCCTGTCACAAACATTAATTCAAAGAAAATCAGAAGCATAACCATATAAATAATATAGTTCCTCAGATGGTTGGCAATTACAGTTCAGGACTCAATAGTTGCATCCATCAGAGAATGGCAGCTAAAGTCAAGCCCAATGACTAGGAAAAACCAACATGATTTCAATACAGCAAAATAAAATTGTCTGGTATCATTTAGAAGTGAGGGGCTCCCATGTAAGTGAATTGTCTAGATAACTGAAGCTTACCCTCCCCCTTTCAAGTTTATATTCATTTATTGTAATCTTGAGTAGAAATCCTAATACACAATGAGTTACATGCTTCCTTTATTCCTAAAAAAGCAAAGGACCGAGTGTCATAAGCCTCCCTCCAAAAAAATTATATATATATTTATACACACACACACACATATATGTATATATATATAAGGGCTAGAATGCCATCTTATAAGGGAAATTTGGGGAGATAAGAATTTGACTCTGAACAAGTAATGTCAGCAAGTGGCAGAGACCACAAGCTGGGAGTACAACTATGGTTCTTCCACCTTTTTTTACTCTCTCCATAGTGTTTGTTTGTGAACCTAAAAAATCTCTGGTGAAGAGAGGGATGTGAAATGTGGACCACAACATAACATTTTCATGCTCTCTATTGATGTTTGCTTACATTGTGTTTCCTTTCTCTGATTTTTCTTTCTTGTAGATATGATTTTTCTTGCACAACAATGATAAGTGTGGAAATATGTATACATATATTTGATTTGTTAAGTATTTTAACATAATTAACATGTAGTGGATATCCTGCCATCTAGGGGAGGGGTGGAGACTGGGGGGGGGATGTGTAACAGAAAGCTTTGTAAGGGTCAATGTTGAAGAATTACCCATACATATGTTTTGCAAATAAAATAAATAAATAAATAAAAAATCTCTGGTGACTGCAAACTTCTTTCTCTTCTGCCCTCAGTTAACCCTTCCATGTAGGAGGTGTAGACTAAGTGCCATGGCTTGAGAAGAGGTTCTCATGCTCATCCTTTCCCAGGCCCAGGTATCTTCCCTACAGTTCTC
Organism: Myrmecobius fasciatus; assembly: GCA_023553655.1. Taxonomy (NCBI): domain Eukaryota; kingdom Metazoa; phylum Chordata; class Mammalia; order Dasyuromorphia; family Myrmecobiidae; genus Myrmecobius; species Myrmecobius fasciatus. The sequence goes on along the minus strand of JAJPUD010001301.1, from coordinate 207,423 downwards.
CCCAAACCCTATTATTCCCCTAATTGGTCTTTGGATCTAGTCTTTGGAGAAGGAAGTAGGCCCATTTCTAGGAAAAATGAAGAAATAAAGTTTGTGCTCACTTCCTCTAAGGTTTCCATCCCTTTGTCCCTACTTCTTTTTATGACCCAGATTCAAATCTCACCTTTGCCAAAGACTTACTATCAGAGAGTGACCTAGTAAATGTTTAAAAATGTCTTTCAAAAATGTCCTCCTCAATAAATTTTTAGGTTTACTGGGCACTATGATGTTTTCTCCATCACTATCTTAAACTTTGACAATTGAAAAAAAATCCTGATTTGTAGTGTTTGCCAATTTCCTAGTTGTAAATTTTCATTGAAAAATTTCCAGTGGGTCCAAATTGATTCCAGCACAACCTTGTAACCCTAAGCAAACACTGAACTTAATTATTGGTTCTGGTGTCTATAAAATGAGGATCATAATACCTACCTGATTGGGTTGTCCTAAAATTTAAATGAGTTTATGAATACAGTTTGTAAACAGTAAGTACTGTATAAATGTAGCTATAAAATTATGATCATCTTTGTCATCACTGCCACTATCACAGCCAGATGGCTGCCCAAAATGCTCTCCACAACTTTGGTACACACTATACAGTTCTCTACCCCCTTAACTATTCACCTCCTTTAATGCTGAAATCTGGTAGAGACTTTCAATATCTGGTGGAAAATTCAAGCAATGGGTAAGAAGGATTTAGAGTCAGAGGCCTTGAAGTATATTATGAGTCTGAGTAATGTGATCTAAGGGAAGGCCCTTCTGAGAAAGTTAAGTATTCTGATTTTCATAAAATCATTTGGAATTATATTCATTTTCTTAGATTGCTAACCATTAATGCCTAGGTAATATAGCAGGACTGAGTAGGATAATACTAAGTATGTGTCAGATTAATTAATTTTATTTAATTATAAAATACAGCACTGTTCACAAGGGTTCAATCTTTCTAATCTGTTGCTTAGAGAGCATGGTCTTCTGATCACAATTTAAACAAATTAGAGGGAACATGGATCATTGTCAAGTCACAAACATTAATCATAAGGTGGGGCAAGCCAAGGCAAAATTATGAGGTTAACAAAGTTAGAATTCAATGTCTTCCCCCTCCCCCACCCCACCACCTCCTCTTAAGTTTCTTCTCTTATCCTATGCTGTTTCCTACAATTGCCCAAAATGTTTCTATCTCCATCCTCCTTCCTATCCAAATATGTTCTCAGCCAACCATCAAATTGTAAGAGGATTACATAAACTAATTTAAAGTCAGTTGGTTTATTCATACCAACATATAAATGATAAAAAAAACTATCTGCTATTTTACCTACCTTTTTATTTTACTATATGATAAAGCCTTTTAAAAAAAAAAAGGGTGGGATGAGTGGGACCGGGGAAGTGCCTTTTTAATGACCCTTCATATTACCTTTCATACATAGAGGTCCACTCCAGCTAGGAGTAAGTCTGATCATGTGATATGGAAGAGCTCTAAGGCATAAACTCTGAGGTACTGTGGTACAACATAAAGAACAGTAGGTTTGCAGCAAAAACACCTATTACATACACACATACATATGTATAAACATACATGTGCATACACACATTTGTGTATGTATACATAGCACACGTATGTGTGTGTGAGTATATGTATAGTATTATCTAATATCAATCCAAATGTTACAATAAGTTAATGTAAATTTTATAATAAGTAAATTTGAAAGAAAAAGAAACAATTTAAATTTCTTCTCTAGTATAAAGAGAGGGCCAAAAAATTTTATATGTAGATCACCATTGACTCTCCATGATATAGAAGGGATTACTGTATTTTATGCTATCACTATTTTTTTTTCTTGATGGAAATTTTTTTTCAAATGATATTTAGATGGAGATCCTATAAAATTGAATAGATTTGAACTTATAGGATGAAGATCTTTTAGAGGAGACAGATCATTGTAAGTTTTCTTTCCATAGGAAATTAGGCTAAAAATACTCATTTTCCAGATACCCTATCAGAGTATGTTTCCCTGAAATGCTATCTTATCTAATTACCAACAGTAAAGAGAGTCTCTTCTTTTTTTCTCTTTTCCTCTGCATCAAAGGGGCTGAAATCTCTGACCAGCCATCACCCAGATCTTCATTAGTCATGCCTCTATTCCCACTGACAAGGTCAAGCCCTATATTCAAAGAGGGTTCCTGTAGTACAGCCTTTTTTTTCCCCCTTTTTTTGGGACTCAGCACTCTGAATTTTGTGTCTGCTAGAAAAAAAAGCAGAAGCTCCACATAGAAACCAGCCCTTACAACATAAACCAAGAAACAGCTGAAGAGGGGCTCTGTTTGGATTACTGGACACATTTGCAGCATGGAAATCCCTCCTTTGAAAAGCATAAACACCAGAGAAGGCAGATGTAAAATTTGAGGGGGACTCTGGCCCAGTGAGTCACATATGTCAAGTTTTATAAAAAAAATACCACACTGATTAAAAAATAATCCCCAAGACAGGAAAAAAATACTTTCATTGTTACAAAACTGGCTTAAGATTGCATTTTTCCTGAATTTACTTGTCAGAGTTCATAAGTACGTCTTGTTATTAAGGGAGGATAGCAGCAGCATGAATAAGATAAAGTTCATTTTTTTTTGGATTGTTTGCAAGTTTGTCTGATTCTGAGGCCTTTGAAGGACTGAAAGACTGTATTTATTAAGTAGGTGAAATGATTTCTTTCCGAGAAAACATCAAACAAAGTCTCAGTTTTAATGAGACAAAACTCGCTCCAAGTTCCCAAATGTCAGGAGCCTTCTTCATCATGCTCTCCAGAACAGAAAGTTATTCTCCTGGAGTCTGTGGTGACTTTCATTTGAAAACAGTAAAAGACAGAATCAAGTGTGGCTCAGCCACATACCCTTTTCATATCACTAGAATCAATGCCTTGAATTCAATTCAATTCAATTTAACAAGCATTTATTAAACTTCGACCATATTCTGGGCACTGTACTAAACATGAGGCAAAGCCCCAAATTAAAACAATTCCCTGCCTTCAAGAAGCTTACACTCTTGATTTCTTCTAATCTCTCAGCCTCATCTGCAACTAATTTTGGTGTATGAATGCAGTCATTTTTATGGTGGTCTTTTTACAAATGGCTTCCATGAGCACTGCAATATGAAATAAATAACCCATGAAATGCTATTTCTTGTTGACATTGGAGTCATCAATTCATCAGCATGCCTTTACTAAGTGCCTACTATGTGCTAGGCACTGTGCTAAGTTCTGAGTACATGAAGACAAAGTGAAACACTCTGTGGTCTCAAACAACTTATATTTTAATGGAGAAGACAGCATTTGCATAGATAGATGTAGACATAATATATAGAAAATATTTTTAAAATCCAATTATATTTTGAGGTCATTGAGAGTTGAGATTATTTTTAATTTTGCTTTGTACTCCAGGACTTCATATAGTACTTAGCATAATGTTTATTGATGGTTTCTGGATACAAATGAATTCAAATCAGTTTGGGAAGGAATGAACCAAGAAAGGGTTTGTATAAAAAGTGGCATGAATTGAGTCTCAAATGAGAAAAAAATTTTTTTTTCTATCTTTTGGTTTCTCAATAAAGAAATTGTGAACTGTCCTTCCCTTTAGCTGTAACTTTCTACTGGCTTTATTTATAATGATAAAATCAAAAGTGATAGAATTCAGTTGTTGCAGCAACCTTCCTACCTTGTCACTGGACAAGGATTTCACATTTCAAGCACTAATATTTACTGTAGTATTAATGGTTGTTCTAAAATGTATATGATTCTTATCATTCTTTCCTCCCTTTCCCACCAAATCTCCAATTAGAAAAAATACAGTGACAGAAAAAGACAGATTGTTTAACTAAAGGCACAAACACATTTAATCAAGAAATTTAGAATCTGAAGCAAATGTAATATTGACATTTGAGAAGTGAAAATAGCTCGGCTCCCATATTTTTCTCTTAAGAGATGAAATAATCTCTTTTTTTTTAAAAAAAGCCAATTCAAGAAAAAGTCATGAAGAGGCAGCATTGTGTAGTGGAAAGAATGCTAGGCCTGAGTTAAAGTAGAGGTTGATAGGGTGGTTGAGCCCCCCCATCAGATTCAGGAACAGGAAGTTCCCCCTATCGTTCCCCAATCTGGCTCTGCTTCCATCCTTGACAATGAAGTTTCTCTTAGAGAGTCAGCCTGGCAAATGCTTATGCAGGAGTTGAGTTACCTCACTCCACCACTCCCTTCAAACATAGCTACTATAGACACCAGTAAAGAAAGACCTATCACTAAAATCCTTGATACTATCAAGTAGCTCAACACTAGGAATTACTATTTTATGGTTTGAAATGATACTAAAGAAATTGCATTGCCACCTACTTTGTTGTTAAACCCTATGGACCATTAGGCCTTTCAGTCTCAGTTTTCTCATCTCTAAAACTGGAGATTAAAAGTAGCACCTATCTTATAGGGTTGTTATGAGGTTTAAATGAGATAATACATGTAAAAAACCTTCACAAACCATAAAACACTATGGAAATCTTAGTTCAGATCATTACGGAGGTGTAGATCACATTGTATTACACTTACATTTCTGGTGGGATGGCTAGAGTCAAAGAGTAGTTAATTCAATATCATCTTGGCAGTGAATCTCCAGCAGGGTACACCAGGGATCTGTCCTGTGCTTCCTAAAATTTTTGAGTAATAAGTCTTTCTTGAAATTGTCACCCCTTACACAGCTGCTAGAGTACTCCCCACCAACATTATCTTGAAATCTTTTTTTTCCACTTCTAAATTATTTAATTTTTTATTTATGAAATAAAACAAGTATTTCCAAAACACAGAAGAATAAAAAAAGGCACCAAAAACTGTATATCTGTCATGTGCAACTTGCTATTCCTTTTAAATATATAATAAAGTTTTCATATAACCTCTTCTATTTTCCTTTTTTTTTTCTTTCCTTTCCCCTACTTTAGGGATGGCTACTATTAGACACAAATATGTATCCCCAATTGATGGGAATTCACTCAATTTCTAGTTCTTGGTGCCACAAGGAGATGCTATATTTTGTAACATATAAGATATTTTCCTTTTCCCCTGATCATTTCTGAAAATAGACCATGCACATCCTTTGCAATGTGTATATATTATCTCCTCTCTGCTAAACTAAGCTCCTAGAGGACAGGAACTATTTCCTTTTGTATTTTGCATCTTTAGGGCTTTGCATAATTCCTGGTATACAGCAAATCATTAATAAATGCATGATTAATGGCTGGATAGATGGATGGATGGATTGATTGGAAGGAAAAAGATGCAAATGGTATGTACATTCAATTTTCTTACAAAGCTGAGAGGAATAACTAATATGTTAGAAGACCATCAAGATTAAAAAGTTTCTTAAGTCTGGAACATCAGGGGCTGAACCAAATGAGATGAAATTGAATATAGATAAATGCAAAGTCTTATATTTAAATTAAAAAAACCCGATTTCCTAAGTACAAGATGGGAGGGAAGAAGCCAAGGATGGGTGACAGTTTGTCTAGAAAAGATTTGGAAGTGGTGATAGTTGAAAGGTCATTATGAACCATCACAATGATGTGGCAGGAAACAAATGTTGCACTGATGCATTAAGTATGAGACTTTAAGGAAGGCAGAGTTTGTACTCTACTCTGCCCTGATCAGCCCATAGTAGAGCTATGGGTTTTATTCCAGGAACTCAGAAAAACATTCTATGGATAAGCTAGAGTGTGCAGAGGGGGGTCACTAAGATGATTGAAGGAAATGGAGATGTCCAGTCTGGAGAAGAGCACACTCAGGAAGCAAGGCTTAATATTTATTACATTTTAATCATTACTTGATTATATATGAAATAGTAATATTTATTAAATCTTATTAATGCCTGGTACTAATTATGTGTAAAAATAAAAGCAGCCTATGCCCTCGAGGAACTTAAATCCTAATGGCTGAAAACAACATATAAAAGGGAGATAAAAAGCAATTGAAGTTGTGGGAAAGAATGCAAGGGAGGGGGTGATTCCTGGGACCTTGATATCCTCATTGAAGACAAATGAAAAACTCTCTATGGATGTTCATCTTGTGAAAGAGAGTTGTAAGTTGTTCTACTTGGCCTTAAAGAGCAAAACTAAGAAAAAATGGCATATGTGGCAAGGGTAAGTTGAGGCTTGAGTTTAAAAAAAACAAATTCAAAACAGTTAAAACTACCCAAAAGTAGGATGAGCTTGTCAGGAGCTAGTGGGTTCCTCCTCCTTGGAGATCTTCAAGTAGAGACTAGATGACTACTTGTACCAGTATGTTTATAGTAGGGATGCTTCTGGGGTTATTGGTTGAATTAGACAACAGCTGAGATTTCCAACTCTCAAAATTCTGTGAATCTAATATAGTAGTATTTGACTAGAAGGCTGAAGATTGAGTTTATGATACAGTGTTGTCTGAGCAATGGAAAAAATATATAATCTATACTCTCCGGGGCAGACTTCTTTTTGTAAGAAAATGAAACTTTCAGGTGGAATTTTTTCTTCAATAAAACTTCCTAATAGATTTACACAAGGCAGATTGGTGGTACAGTATAATGTCTGAAAACAGGAAGATTCATCTTTTTAAGTTCAAATCCAGCCAGAGACACTTAGTAGCTGTGTGACTCTGAGCAAGTAACTTAACCTTCTTTGCTTCAGTTTCCTTATCTATAAAATCAACTGGAAAAGAAAATGGCAAACCACTCCAGTAACTTTGTCAAGAAAACCCTGCATGGGCCCATTATCAACATTACCATTCAATATTGTATTAGAAATGTTAGCTTTTACAATAAAAAAAGAAAAGGAGATTAAAGGAATTAGAGTAGGTAATGAGGAAATCAAATTATCACTCTTTGCAGATGATGTAATGGTATACTTAGAGAACCCTAGAGAATCAACTAAAAAACCACTAGAAACAATTCACAACTTTAGTAAAGTTGCAGGATTCAAAATTAATCCACATAAATCATCAGCATTTTTATATATTACCAACAAAGTCCAACAACAAGTGAAATTCCATTTAAAATAACTGTTGATAATATAAAATATTTGGGAGTCTACCTGCCAAGGCAAAGTCAGGAATCATATGCACACAACTACAAAATACTTTCCACACAAATAAAGTCAGATTTAATCAATTGGAAAAATATCAAGTGCTCAAGGGTAGGCCGAGCAAACATAATAAAAATGACAACACTACCTAAATTAATCTACTTAGTCAGTGCCATACCAATCAAACTCCCAATAAATTATTTTACAGATCTAGACAAATTAATAACAAAGTTCATCTGGAAGAACAAAAGGTCAAGAATTTCGAGGGAATTAATGAAAAAAAAATGCAAATGAAGGTGGTCTAGTTATGCCAGACCTAAAACTATATTACAAAGCAGCAATTATCAAAACCATTTGGCATTGGCTAAGAAATAGAGTCAACTGATCAGTGGAATAGGTTAGGTTCACATGGCAAAATAGTCAATGACAACAGTAATCTAGTGTTTGACAAATTCAAAGACCCCTGCTTTTGGGATAAAAACTCACTATTTGATAAAAACTGCTGGGAAAATTGGAAACTAGTATGGCAGAAACTAGGCATTGACCCACACCTAATACCGTATACCAAGATAAGGCTGAAATGGGTTCATGATTTAGACATAAAAAGTGATATTGTAAGCAAATTAGAAGAACAAATGATAGTTTACCTCTCAGCTCTGTGGAAAAGGAAGGAATTCATGGCCAAAGAACTAGAGTTCATTATTAAACACAAAATAGATAACTTTGATTATATTAAGTTAAAAAGTCTTTGAACAAAGGAAACTAATGCAGACAAGATCAGAAGAGAAGCAATAAAATGGGACATTTTTACACTCAAAGGTTCTGAGTAAGGCCTAATTTCTAAAACATATAGAGAATTGACTCAAATTTATAAGAATTCAAGCCATTTTCCAATTGATAAATAGTCAAAGGATATGAACCATTTCTAATTATATGAAAAAGTGCTCCACATCACTATTGATTAGAGAGAGAAATGTAAATTAAGACAACTCTGAGGTACTATTATATACCTCTCAGATTGACTAAGATAATGATAAATGTTGGAGGGCATGTGGGAAAACTGGGACATTAATACATTGTTGGTAAAGTTGTGAATTGATCCAACCATTGTGGAGAGCAATTTGAAATTATGTCCAAAGGGCTATCAAACTGTGTGCACCCTTTGATCCAACAGTATTTCTACTAGGCTTATATCCCAAAGAGATCTTAAAGGAGGGAAAGAGACCCCCATATACAAAAATGTTTGTGGCAGCCCTTTTTGTAGTGGCAAGAAACTGGAAACTGAATGGATGCCCATCAGTCGGAGAATGGCTGAATAAGTTATGGTATATGAATGCTATGTAATATTATTATTCTATAAGAAATGATCAGCAGGATGATTTCTGAGAGGCCTGGAGAGACTTACATGAGCTAATGTTAAGTGAAATGAACAGAACCAGGAGATCATTGTACACGACAACAAGAAGATTATATGATGATCAATTCTGATGGATGTGGCTCTTTTCAACAATAAGATGGTTGATGCCAGTTCCAGCGATCCTGTGAGGAAGAGAGCCATCTACATCCCGAGAGAGGACTGTAGGAACTGAATGTGGATCACAACATAACATTCTCACTCTTTTTGTTATTGTTTGCTTGCATTTTATTTTTTTCTCTTTTTTTTCCTTTTTGATTTGATTTTTCTTGTGCAGTAAGATGATTGTATAGATATGTATGCACGTATTGGATTTAACATTTTTTTAATCATGTTTAACATACATTAGATTACTTGCCATCTACGGGAGAGGGTAGGAGAAGGGGAGAAAATTGGAATACAAGGTTTTACAAAGGTTAATGTTGAAAAATTATTCATACTTATGTTTTGAAAATAAAAACTTTCACACACACAAAAAAAAAAAACCAAAATTGATTATTCCTTATAAAAAAAGGAAGAAAACCCTACATGGAGTCATGAAGATTTGGATACTACTGAAAAATGACTGAATAACAAGAACTGAATAGTACCTTCAGGGATACCAGTGGGCAAAGAACCCAAGAAGATGAGAAAGGTTGTCCCAATACTTCTATCTGTATTAAATATATACACATACATACACACACACACACACACACACACACACACACACACACACTGGCCTAGAGAATGGAAAAGTTTAATCAAACTCATTTTCTATTTGTGTTTTCCAAATTATTAAGTTAATAAAAAAAAAACCCTCTTCAGGCCAATTCCCTCTCCTTCTTTACACATGTTTATGCAGCTCTACTCCATCCCCTACCCCCACCCCAAGCACCAGGACTTGCCTCAAGCTGAAATTCATGGGGGTGTTGACCTCATCACAACTGTCTGAAGTGCATCTGCAGCCTGTGTCCGCTCACCACAACCTCCACCTCCCACCCAAGCACAGCTGGGGCAATCATCATGGAGTTTTAATATCCACACCCCCAAAGCCAAACACCTGGAAATCCTACTCTACTCACTCTTGTCATTGCTCACATTATATACAAGGGTCTTGCCCTTGATTATGGCTTGGTATAAGATATACAAATCTTAGCCAATGTGGTTTTCTGTTTGTTTCCATAATTAGTGGAATTTTTTTTAAATAGAGGGGCTGCCTATCCCTCCCTCAGCCTCTCCAATGCATTTACTACTCCTCCAGTTAGTTATCACTCTAAAACTAAGAAAAAAAAGCAAATGACAGCAATGGAAGAATTCAACACAAATTCAACAGATAAAATTTTAGGTCTAGAAAGACAAAATCATGGCCTCTAGGTCCCCTAATCCTTGGGGAGAGATGGGGAGTGATGGAGAGAAGACAAATAGATAACATTGGTAGAAGAAGGCTCAATGACTGGGGCACAATGGCATTGGAAATAGTATGGCCAGGTTGTAGAGGCAGAGTCTATGGTATAGGGGAGGCACAAAATGAGGACTACCAGGACAGAAAGCAATCTCTAGATGCTCAGTCAGGCTGCCAGATTGATAGCTCTGCCTCCAAATATACTAAAAATACATGAAGAAAGTCTCCAAAATGTCAGGAAGGTACCACATTGAATGAAATCAGGGGATATGGCAACACTGTCTACTATCTTCATAGTAGAATATACTTCATAGTAGCTCTTTTAGCAATTTGTTTCTTCTCTCTAGGACTTATTTCTCTCATTTACAAAATGAAAAGGCTTGAGATGCTTTATAAGATTTCTTCCATCTATAAATCCTATTATTTATGGGAAAACTTTTAATTTTTTTTCTTTTCTGTGGTTTTTATTCCCTTTTTGTATGATTGCACACATTTGACCTATATCAGATTGCCTGCTGTCTTGGGGAGGGAGGAATAAGGGAGAGAGGGAGAATCTAGAACACAAAGTCTTACAAAAATGAAAAATGAAAATCTTTACATATGTTTGGAAAAATAGAATACTATTAAAATTTTTTTTAAAAATTAGGTGAGAAGGTTTAGAGGATTTTCAATCTACATCTGAAAGATGAAAACTCAGATCCATCAGAGTATCCCATCTGAAGAAGGAAGGAAAGAAGAAAGGGAGAAAAAAAGGAAGGAAGGGAAGGAGAGAGAAAGAAAGGTGAAGAAAAGGGAAGAAGATATGGAGAAAGAAGGAACTGGAAGAGAAGGAGAAATAAAAGAGGGAAGAGGGGGAAGAAGGAAGAAAAAAAGAGGAAGGAGGGAAGAAAGAAACAAAGAAAAAAGTCGGAAAGGCTGAAAGGTAGAAAGAAAGAGACAGAAAGAAAGAAGGAAGGAAGGAATAAAGAGAAAGAAGAAAGAAAGAGAGAAAGAAAGGAAGGAAGAAAGGGAAGAAAGAAAGGCAAAAATAAAGAAAGAAAAGAAAGAGAGAGAAGGAAAGAAAGAAAGGAAGGAAGGGGAAGAAAGTAAGAGAAAGAGAGAAAGAAAGGAAGGAAGAAAGAGAGAGAGAAAGAAAGATAGAAAGAGAGAGAAAGAGAGAAAGATAGATTCCAGCATGTGTTGCCTGGGCCTTTCCAGATGTGGATTTGCTGATAAAGGATTGGCTCTCCTGAGCAACTGCCTTATGCTAAGAAAAACAGAAGGAGATAGGATTTCGGCAGGGTTCTCACCCTGCTGAATCAGCAGCCTTTGGCCCTGGCGGAATCTTGCCAGCTAGAACAGCCTCTTCGCCATTATCGGGTCTGTGAGTGGGGCAGTTTGCTTGTCAGGCCTGGTGTGAAAGTGTTTACACAAGAAGCTAGAGCTGGATTTGAGGACAGCAGAGTTTAATAAGGAGGGATAATGCAGAAGAGAAATCTTCATTTTCATTTTATTTTGTTCCTTCCTCTTTCAGTGAAGCCTTATGGAGAGGGTTTTTATGTGTTGGTTTCTTCTAAACTTCCAGCCTCATGTTATCATGGAGATGACACCCTTTTAAGACTATGTTTGTGAAGTAAAATCTGTCAGAATCTCTTGAGTTAGAAAGGCTTCAAATGGGTGCTTGGTGATGGATTGTTTATCTGTTGGATTGTTTATCTGTCACTTTAGGTTCCTAGAAGATCATCACTAGGTTGTCTAGGGTTCTTAAACCATGGAGCATGAGCCCATATGGGGTTGGATAACAATATGAGAGTCATGAAATGATGAACTATTAGCAGCAAATGTTTGATTTGTATGCCCATTTTATATACCTATATACCCAAAGTCTTGTAAAAATTTCTTGGGCAAAAAGGGGTTGTGAGTGGAAAAAGTTTAAGAAGTCCTGGTCTAGAGGAATTGGGATTTTTCAGTCACAACTTTCAAAAACCATCTATTATCTATTGCAGAGGAGTTGTCATCTGCATCAATGGAGGAGGCAAAATCAAGCCTCCTTGAAGTATTGCTATTTTTAGAGATTTTTATGCACGTCTACAAACACACATATCACTTGACATTTTTAGACATCCAAGTTTGCTTCTTCTTTGGCATTGTATGGATTCCTGAATTAGATGTCTCAGAAGTAGATACAAGTTTGCCTCATAGTCAAGCACTAAAGTCATTTAGCTAGTATTTATGGGTCAGGTCGTGTACTAAGCTCCAGAGACACAAAAAAGGCAAAAAAAATAATAACTAATCCCCAAGTAAATAAAAACAAACAAACCAAAAAACCCTCAATTCTCAAGGAGCTCCCATTCTAATGTAGAAGACAATCCAGAAAAAATTAGGTATAAACAAGATACAGTTCTCCCTTCCATATCATGGGGGTTAGAAACATGGCATCCCAGTGATCTGGAAAATCTTTGTAAAATTTTTTGGGTCTCCCTTCATATCAGAGAATAAGTCTGAATCCCCCCCATTTTTTTCTTATGGTATGTTTACAATACCTTACTATAAAATTTGAGTTAAATATTTGACCAAGGCTGCATTATACAGTAATTATACATATATTTTATGCATTTTTGAATTTTTAAACTTTTTTGTCTGCTATCTATTGACCTTTGTATGTTGTCTGTGGCTTCTGCAAAACTCCCCTAAAATCCCCACTTAATTTCTTATGCCAACCTATGATATATTGAAACTGTGATGGGGAAAATCACAAAATAGAAGGGATAACAGATTACTGTATAGGACAAAATTAGGGATATTCTCAGAAGAAAGGCACTAATATTAAGGAGGCTTCTTGCAAAAGGCGGGATATTAGCAAACACTTGAAGTTAGCCAGAGAAGCTAGAAGGGGATGATGAACAGGGAGAGTATTCCAGGTCTGGGGGACAGCCAGAGAAAATGTTCCCAGCCAAGAAATGGAGTGTTGGGTTCCAGGAGTAGCCTGGATTCCTAATGTCACTGAATTGTAAAGTAAAGTAAAAGCCGACTGGAAAGCCATTGTGGATGACTTTAAGAATTAAATAGATGATTTTATATTCCATTCTGGAAGTAATAGGGAGCTATAAACACCCTCAAAGAATGTGCCAAACTCACCTTCCTCTTAAGATTCCCAGCTTATACTCCTCTTCCCTCTCACTAAAGCATAATCAAAATCAAATTCTCTACTACTAAACTTTAACAAACCCTGTCCTGGTCTGATGTTATCTGATCATAGATAAATGGAGCTAGAATTATAAAATGCTAAGTTGAAAGGAATCTTGACAACTAAGTCCAAGACTCTCATTTGTACAAGTGAGGAATCTGAAATTGAGAAAGATTAAAGGACTTGCCCAACTAAATAGTAGTTTTTCCATTGACATCAAACTTGAACAAAATTGCCTTATGAAAATTTGGATTATGTGAAAGATAACCTGGGGAACTATTGCCTTTTTTACAAAAGTTTTCAAGTTACAGAATCATTGGTTTTTCTCATTGTAAGGTCCTAGGGGAGTATGTAGACTAAGTCAAGGCATGTGCTGGATCCAGCTTAAATCAACCCAGGAGAGCCAATTGTTAAATTTTCAGTGTGAGCATTTACACCTTAGCTAATCCCTATAAATAAGGATTTGATTTATTGTTTTTTTGATTTAAGAAGGTGATGGAGAAAATGCTAATAATGAAGATTAAACTTAAAAGGATAACCTATGTACATTTTTGTTTCAGGGAGCTGATTGTTAAATATTTACTAGTACACCCCTATGGCTGCTTATTTTACACATGAAGTGCAAGGTCATACAAGTTCACACAGCTTAAGTTCACATAGCTTTGCTGTTATTGTTCAGTCATTTCAGTTACATCCAACTCTTCATGACGCCATTTGGAGTTTTCTTGGTAAAGATGCTGGAGTGGCTTGTCATTTCCTTCTCTGACTCATTTTACAAATGAGGAAACTGAGGCATACATGGTTAAGTGACTTTCCCAGAATCACACAGCTAGGAAGTATCTGAGGTAGATTTGAACTCAGATCTTCCTGCTGCCCTCAGATAGCTAGTTGATGGCAAAAGTGAAATTAGAATCCACATTCCTCCCATTCTCTGTTGAGTATCCTTTCCTACCATATTGGGTCTCCCACTATCATCATCATCAGAAGATACTTATTAGGGCTGAACACAATCTTAGAGATTTCATATCTCAATGTAGCCCAAAATGCAGCTTTTTTTGGGGAAGGCAAGCTCTACATAATGATAACAATGATGATGTTGATGATGACATAGGTAGTATGTATAATTAGTAACTAGATGGCACATTGGATAAAGTGCCAGGCCAAAGTCAGAAAGACTGTTCTTCCTGAGTTCAAACCTGGTCTCAGACACTTACTAGTTGTTACCCATTTTGCCTCAGTTTCCTCATCTGTAAAATGAGCTAAAGAAGGAAATGAGAAACCACTCTAATATCTTTGCCAAGAAAATTCCAAAACAGATTATGAAGAGTCAGACATAACAGAAATGACTCAACAGTAATAACAACAAAACAAGATTATCTAAAGGACAAGAGTTGATGTATACATGTTTTCATGTGACCCTGAAAAAAAAGCCTAGGGGCAGCTAAGTGACACAATGGATAGAGCACCAGCCCTGAAGTCAGGAGGACCTGAGTTCAAATCTGATCTCAGACACTTAAACACTTCCTAGCTGTGTGACCCTGGGCAAGTCACTTAACCCCAATTGCCTCATCAAAAAAAGAAAAAAAAAGCCTAATGGAGGCTTGTGATCAGGGTGGTCAAGCAAGAGGATCTTTTCTACTGATGCACTGATCTAAGAAAATGGGTTCCAGAAATTGTCATATGTAATGCAAAAGGACAAGATGTCCCATCTTATAAAAATGTATTCTTAAAAATTCATAAAACTAAATACATACAAAATAAATTAAACTTTTATTATCAAATTTTCTCAGAGTAAATTAGTACAAAAGAAATTCAATTAATTAGGCTCTCAAATGATTTTTTGATAAATTTGTAGCAGTTCTACTTTTGAAGTTATTAAAGTTTAACCCTAAAAAAACCCTTAAACCTGCCCTAAGACTTTTGGGACTGCCTGTGTTATCTTATAACAACCCTGGGAGATGGGGGGGGGAATATTATTATTTTACTGATGAGGAAACAGAGATAGCTAGAACTTGAGTATCATACAGGATTATACAGATAACAAATGTCTAAAACCATATTTGAACTTTGGTCCAATCTGATACTCTTTCTACTGTACTATCAAGTTGCCTGCATCATACCACTTACTCATATTGAATTTTATAGTTGACTAAAGTTCCTAGCTATTTTCCAGACAAACACTGTCTATCCATGTTTCTACCATTGTGTATTTATAAAGTCAATTTTCAAAATCCAAGCATACAAAATTGTTATTGTTGTTGTTGAGTTGGTCATGTAACTGGTTGTGACCCTATGAACTCTACTGCCCAGTAGATTCAGGCAAATAGGGTTCAAGTGACTTGCTTAGGGTTACACAACTAGTAAATATCTAAGGTTGGATTTGAATTCAAGTCTTCCTGACTCCAAACCTAATACTCTATGCATTAAGCCACTTAGCTGCTGCTTGTAAAACTATATGCATCCCTATTGGATTTCTTTCTTTTTTTTTTTTTTTGATTCAGTCCAATGTGGAGCCTGCCAAAATATTTCCCCACCTTGACTCATTCATCCAGTATGTTAATTATCCTTCCCATCTTTGAGAAGCTTGCCATTTATGCCTTCATCCAAGCCACTGATTCAAATGTTAAATAAGACCATATTCTTCCTTTACAATAGCTAGAAAATAGCACAACACAAAGCAGAAACCACCCCCCTTCTGATTTTTCAACATTTGACAGTATGGTCTCCCAAATGTCACACTGATTTTCATAAAACCCAGCTCTGACCAAGCCACTACCCTCTTCAATAAACCCCAGTGGTTCCCTTTTATCTCCAGGATCAAAAATAAAATCTTCTGTTTGGCTTTCAAAACCCCTTTACTTGGCCACTTCCTGCCTTTCCAGGCTTCTTACTTCTTATTCTTCTCCATGAACTAATACCACTGTCCTTTCTATTCCTCAGATACAGTGCTCCAGCTCCTGATCATTAGTATTTTCCAAGACCCTCTCCCATCCCTGCCTTTCTCTCCTCATTTCTGCTTATCAATTTTCCCTTGATTTCCTTGTGTCCTAGCTAAAATTCTATTTTCTACAAGAAGACTTTCCCAATTTGCCATAAGACTAATGCCCCCCTTCTGTGGTTACTCTAATTTATCCTGGATATGTCTGTGTAAGAATATCCTCTATCTATCTATCTATCTATCTATCTATCTATCTATCTATCTATCTATCTATCTATCTATCTACTTATATCTGTCTTATATCCTCTACTCACTACTTATATGCTTACTTTCCCACTTTTCATCATAGCTCTACTTGATTTGAACTCTCTGGAACTTAACGCCTCCCAGTATTCCCTCATGTCTATCCCATCCTCCTTCTCAGCTTTCCATTTTCTTTTTGTGTTGTTTCTTAGAACAGTACCTGGAGTGTGCTCGGTTTGTTTTCCATCATATCGATTCTCTGGACCCCATTTAAGATTTCCTTGGCAAAGATATTGGTATAGTTTTTGTCATTTCATTCTTTAGTTCAGTTTACAGATGAGGAAACTGAGGCAAACAGAATTAAGTGACTTGCTCAGGGTCACACAATTAGTTAAGCATCTGAGGCCAGATTTGAATTCAGGAAGAGGATCTCCTTGCACTATATCCACAGTGCCACTTTCATATAACAAGTGATTAATAAATGTTTACTAAGTTGAACTGAATATTCTGCATAAGTGCTTGGCATAGTAATCACATAGTAGACGCATAATAAGTTCTTCTTGACTTGATAAAGGTACAGGTGAGAATAATTTCCATTTCCTGATCCTGCTTGTATAGGGACAGTAGAGAGTAGGTGATTGGGGAAGGGAAGGAGAAGGGGCAGATGTACACAATCCCCTATTCCCATGGAAACCTGCAAAGGTCTTCTTTCTCCCTGAGGTCAGCTTTAGCCTTGGTCTTGGCTTGGGTCCTACAGGGTAGAGGACCAGGAGGAAGAGCTCTACTTTCTCCATGGCAGTGTTGTAATGAAGCTCCAGACTAGGTCTCTTCCCCAGGGGCTTACAATTTAAAATAGATGACATAAACCAGACAAACACACAGCAGGTGTTTTTTTTTTATTCCAAAACATAAGTGAGCAGGAAAAAGGGTTTCTATGGTAACCCTACACACACATTTTAGCAGGTTTTTGCACTTAAAAAAATCAAAACAAAACCCCAGATATACCCTTTAAGTTTGTATTCTAGAAGACTTTCAAATAGCACTGATAACTATAATAAATGAATATAATAATAGCCAACATTTCTATAAAATTTTATGCTTCATTTAGTGCTTTAATCTATTAATAATGATAATAGCTGGCACTTAGTGTGTTAAGGTTTACAAAGTGCTTTATTATCTTTATACAAAGTGCTTTATTATCTTTATCTTCTATTATCCTCATAACAATTTTGAGATATAGATGATCTGATGTTTATTTTACAGATGAGGAAACTGAGGAAAACAGAGATTAAGTGACTTGCTCAGGATCATAAAAGTGTCTGAGGATTTGAACTAAAGTCTTCCTAATTCTGGGTCCAATGCTCTATTCACTGCAACACTTTAGGTGCCTCATGTAACCCTTCCTATAATCCTTTGAGGCAGGAACAACAGGTGTTATCTTCCCTATTTTAAAGAAGAGGAAACTCAAGGCCAGGAAAGTTAAATGATTTGCCCATATTGCATGCCTAGCAAGTTTCAGAGGCAGGTTTGGACACAGGCCATTCTTGTGTCCAAGTCTGTAGAGGACCACAGGTAGTGGGGAAACTCTGGGAGAGGTATAAGACCCTTCAGCTCAGCAGGAACCTGCTGACAAAGTCTGATTCAGCTCCCCATCTCCCCTAAGGGCTCTAGGTCTTCCTGAGAAGTCAGGAGGATATGACAACCTGTGCTGTAATTGAAGCAGAGTGATACCAAGTGCCAATGAGTCATCTATGTAGAATAGCAAGTTGTTTATGTGGTCCTGCATGCGCAGTATATCGTTAGCACATGTGCACAGTATGCTATGGTTATATTAGGGTATTAGGGTATATAAGGCTGACAGAATTTGGAATAAATGGACTCCATGTTTGACCATCCACATGATTCCTGCTTCTTCACTCATTTTCTAAAACCAAGGACTCAGGCTGTTACAGGGATCCTCCAGAAAGCTAGTCCAGACACAAGTCTAATATTGTAGGGTCAGAATTCAAAATAAACCACCTTATCTCTGCCATGTCTGTGTAATAATACCCCATAGGTACATAAGATTTGGGGCAGTTAATTCTCATTTTGTCCAGCCAAGAGATATGACCAAGAATGATTATTCCACTTTATTATAGCTTGTGATGTGAATATATTTTCTTTATCCAGGGAATTAATTCACAGGCTTGGTAGTGTTCAGTAAGAAATGAAAAATCAGACATGATTATTGTTATTAGGATTTGAACTCCAAGGTCCCTGTATTTTCTTATGCCAAAATATAAAATAGCATGATTTCCTTTAGTGTTCCCAAGTACTCAATCTGCCACTAATGGCTGGAGAAAGAAATCTGCTTCTATATGGCCAGTGACTATGAAATTTCAGATAGTTCTGTGATCTCACTGATTTGTATCCTCTGAACCTCAATTTTCAAAAATATGGTTTGTGATTCCAGATGAGGTCTTGTAAGTGAATATGGAAGATGTGCAAAATTATGATCTATTATTAATAAATGTTTGATTTGTATACTTATTTTTTATATACCGAGGGTCACATAAAAATTTCTCAGGTGAAAAGGGTTATTGAATTGAAAAAAATGATCATGATCTCAGAAAAGGCACCATTAAAAACAGGCAGGGCTAAAAGAAATAAATGGGGTAATTATAGTATGCTTAAAGTTACCATTTATTGTTGAGGGCACCATCACCTTCCTGATCACTCAAGCTTACAATCCAGATATCTTTCTTGATTCCTCACTTTCTCTCATCTTACCATATTCAATCTGTTTTTCAAGTCCTGTTGATTCTTCTTAACAAATATAGGTCTTTGTCTCCTGTCATTATTTTGGTTCACATCTTGACTATTGCTATAGCTTAATGGTTGATTTTCCTGACACAGAAGTAACTCACAATTCCAATCTATCTTCTACCCTCAGCTATCAGAGTAATCTTCCTAAGACTTAGTTTAAACAATGCCATTTGCTTCTTCTCCCCTTCCCCATTCAATAAACTTCAGTAACTCCCTATTGCTTTCAAGATTAAATACAAAGTTCTCTATTTGCAATTTAAAGTCCTTAATAACCTTCTTTACTCTCTTTCCAGTCTTTTTATACTTTATATCTTTCCAAATATTCCATAATTCAATGATATTGGTCATATTGCTGTTCCTTGCATAAGACCCTCCATATTCTTATTCTGCATTTTCATTGACTCCCTCCCATTTCTAGAATATTCTCCTTCCTCATCTCTGTAGTCTGTCTTCCTTCAAGTCTCAGCTAAAATCCACCATATGCAAAAAGCTTCTTCTGGTCCCCTTTAATGCTAGTGCCTTCCCTCTGATATTGTCTCCGTTTTACCCTGTTAGTATCTTTTTTACACATCTTTGCTTGTTGTCTTCCCCATTAGAATATAACTTTCTTGAGTCCAGGGACTGTTTTTTGTCTTTCTTTGTATTCCCAGAGCTTAGAAAATTACATATGATAAAGTGCTTAAATGCTTATTAATCTACTTACAGTAAGAGTTAATTGAATTATGAGGGGAAAAGACACCAAAGTTATAATAGCACATGATCTCTTAGACTTAGATAAATCTAACAAAAGTTTAAAAAGAAAGAACTTATCCACCTTAATAGAATTTTTGGTAAAGTTAGACAGGCTAGACCTTTGGCTGTCACTAAATGGAAACAGAAAGGAATATACATATTTCTTAAGCTGTATTTGGCACCTTTACAAAAACTGACCCTGTCCTTGAACATAAAAAATTCATAGATAAATGCAAAAAAAGGAAAAATATTCAAAACATCTTTCAGTGAATGAATATAATAAAAATTAAAATCAATATGGAGACTCTGAAAAAAGGAAAGAAACTTAAGTGAAAGCTAAATAACTTAATTCTAAGGAAGTAATTGATCCAGATATATATCAAAAAATGAGGCAATATGTCAATGGTATGAAGCCATAGTAATTCTAGAGGAAAAATTTATTTATGTAAATACAAGCAATAAAAGAGAAATAGTGAATCACTGAAACAGATGTGTGAATTAAAAAAAATACAAATACTAAAACTAAAAAAAAAACCTCAACATGAAACCAAAATGCAAATTTTGAAAAAAATCAAAGAAGTAGAAAATGTGAAAGCAAAAACCAGAAACAATCAAACAAAAAAAAATCCCTATTAATTGAAAAATAAAACTAGGAACTAGTTTTTATTTTTGTTTTTTTTTAAGAAAAAAACACTAATAAAATAGATCAACCATTGATAGTCTGATTTTTTTAAAGGAGAGGTTATCCAAACTACCAATATAAAAATGAAAAAGAATTCATTAGAAATGAAGAAAAAATAAAGGAAATTGTTACAAATCATTTCCTCAATTCAATACCAACAAAATTGATAAAAGTATTATGGATGAATCTTTGCAAAAATATAAAACACCAAAATTAACAAAAAGTAGAGAATTTAAGTAGCCCAAACTCAGGAAAAGAAACAGAACAAGTCATAAACTATCAAAAAGGGAAAAATACTCAAGATGGATTTATAACTGAATTCTATCAAATGCAATATGATGGCAAAAATAGAAAAATAAAATATCAAATTCCTTTTATGATAAAAAATAGTCTAGATAATTTATCTAGGCATAAACAAAGTGTGGGGGGGAATCATAGGGCAATATCCTTAATGAGTATGGAAATAAAAATATAGAATAAAATTTTAGCAAAGAGGTTACAGCAGCATATAAAAAAGATTCAGTGCAATGATCAGGGGACATTTGTACCAGAAATATAAAATTGGTTCAAAATTAGAAAAATCAGACACAAAATGGATTGTCTTAATAATAAAACCAATTAAAATGACACAATTATGTCAACAAAGTAGAAATTGCTATGGATAAAATGCAACATCCTTTTTCATTAAAGATACCCCAAAATGGGGGCAGCTAGTTGGTGTAGTGGATAGGACATCAGCCCTGAAGTCAGGAGGTCCTGAATTCAAATCTGGACTCAGACACTAAACACTTCCTGACTTTGTGACTCTGGGCAAGTCACTTAACCCCAATTGCTTCAGAAAAAAAAATCCCAAAATACATAGGAATAAATGAATTTTCCTTAATATGATACATAATATCTATGTAAAGTAAATAGCAGTTTATATATACACATACACACACTTGTGTGTATGTATATATATGTATATATACATACGTGTGTATGCGTGTATGTGTATCTGTATATCCATTTATCTATCTAATATGGAGAAAGTTTAGAGGACTTTCTAGTAATAGTAGGGGTAACAAAAGATATCCATTGTTATTCTTACTGTTGTTCTAGAAATGTTATCTATAGTGATGACAAAAAAAATAAGTGAATGAGCATTGGCAAGTAAAAAACAAAACTATTGCTTTTTACACATGATATAACAATATACTTAGATAAACCTAAACATTCAACTGAGATAGTAATTGAAACAATAACTTTAGGACAGCAGCAGATCATAAACATAACAATGATGTATCATCCTCAGAAAATATATAGTATTCAACCTGCTTTCAGAAAGGTATGATGCTAAGTAATGGAAGGTTCCCTACTTACTGATTCAGAACATGTTGTTTCTGGTCCTCCTACGACATAAAGGAGAACAGTATTTTAACTGGTTGGTGAGCTAAAACTGAGCATGCCTTCAAAAGGCAGTAATCATCTAAGGTTACCTTCATGAATGGATTTAAGGAAACAAGGATTAATGGAGACCTTTCAGTTGGGGGAGAGGGCTTTGAATTTTATCTCTTTTTCTAGGTTTCTGGCACATGATTCTTGAGTATATGAACTGGCTATTGGCTTTTTCTGTTTTCTGTTTGTTTGGTTTTGTTTTGTTGTTGTTGTTGTTTTGTTTTTTCCCCTCTCTCACATGTATCTATTCTTTCCTGCTTTAGATGAAGGACTACTTGGTTGATAAAAATTGCTAACTTTGAAAGATCAGAGTGAGTGATAGAAAGCTGGGAGTTAGTGTCCACAATAAAATTTGTTGTAGGCTAAGCACACACAAACTGAAAACAGAGGCTAGGAAGAGTGCCATATTTAATCCAACCCAAAGAAAGCTAAGATGCCAATTCATCTAGCATCTATGCTGCATTTAAAATGAAATTAGAGGATTCTCCTTATGAAAAAGATCCTCTAATGGGAGAGTGTGCTCCAAGTATTTAAGAGAGAAAAGTATGTAACTTCTGTTCTTCAGATATTGTCTCAATTGATATCCTTTTGTTAAAAAACAAAACAAAACAAAACAACAAAAAAAACTAATTGATGTTATTTGGGATACTAATCACTTGGAGATACTGAATATACAAGAGAGATACTAACTAATCTCTGCAATTATTGATATTGGGGAAAATACATTGGAATGAGAATTTGAGTCAATAACATTAAAAGAAGACTTCCTTGACCCCCTCCCCTCATTACCTCAAGATGTATGAGAGTAGGAATTGGGATTAGGATCCTGAGAGTTTATAAGAACTATATAAAATCAAGCTGTAAAAATCAGCAGCTTTTTTGCATTTTACAAAAACAAATAACCCAAAACCCCACCTACCAGTGTAAAGAGAGAAAAAGATAAATTCCATTCAGAAATAACTAAAGGATATTTCAATCAACCTACCCAGAAATAAAAAGGAATTATACAAATACAACTACAAAACTATTTTTATAGAAATACAGACCTAAATAATTGGAGAGATTATAATTGTTCTTGGTTTGGTCATGCCAATAAAATACAAATGACAAAATTAAATTTACTTATTCCATGTCATACTGAGCAAACTGCCTATAACTTACTTAATAGAATTGGGGAAAGATGTTAACAAAGCTTATCTGAAGGAAAAGAAGATCAAGTATATCAGGGGAAAAATTTTTTTTAAAGTGGAGAGGAAGGAAATATAATAGTACCAGATCTCAAATTATACTACAATAGTATATACAAACAATAATTTGTATATACATACAAAAAGTATAATAATACTTTTTAAATTATACAAAAGTAATAATCAATACTATTGGGTACTAGCTTAAAAACACAAAAGTTGACTAGTGAGACAGAGTATGAACACAAAATCCAGAGGCAAATAAACATCATAGCATAGTATTCAATAAAACCACAGAACTCAACTACTGAGGAAAGGACTGACTCACTATTTGACAAACACTACTAAGAAAACTAGAAAAGCAGTCTGGCAAAAATTAAGTTTAGACCAACATTTCACATCGTTTGCAACTATGATCTCAAAATGAATGTATGACTCAGATATAAATATTACATTATAAATATTAGAAGAAAAGGGAAGGAAATAATCTTTCTCAACTCTGGATAGGAGAAGAGCTCTTAACCAGAGATAGAAAGAATCACATGAGGGAAAAAGAACAGTTTTGATTATGTAAAATTGAAAAGCTTTTCCACAATGAAACAATGAAGGTAAAATTTAAGGGCAAATGATTATTCCGGGGAGAAAAACTTTGCAGCAAGTTTATTTATTTATTTATTTATTTGTTTATTTATTTGTTTGTTTATTTATTTATTTATTTATTTGCTGAGGCAATTGGGGTTAAGTGACTTGCCCAGGGTCACACAGCTAGGACATGTTAAGTGGCTGAGATCAAATTTGAACTCAGGTCCTCCTGACTTCAGGGCTGGTTCTCTATCTACTGTGCCACCTAGCTGCCCCTGCAGCAAGTTATTTTGAAGAAAAAAAAAAGACTGATATCCAAGATACAAGGAGAATTAATTCAAATATATAAAAGTCAGATAGGACAAGGAGTTTTTCAATCAGTCTGTCATTTCATCTTTTACTTATCACAGAAGGGATCAATACACATCAA
Source organism: Myrmecobius fasciatus (assembly GCA_023553655.1). Lineage (NCBI taxonomy): Eukaryota > Metazoa > Chordata > Mammalia > Dasyuromorphia > Myrmecobiidae > Myrmecobius > Myrmecobius fasciatus. The sequence goes on along the minus strand of JAJPUD010001301.1, from coordinate 183,312 downwards.
AATATTCATAGCAGCAACTTTTGTTGTAACAAAGAACTGAAAACTAATTAACCATCAATTGGAGAGATGGTTGAAAAAACTATGGTATGCAGATATAATGAAATACTATTACATTTTAAGAAATTATGAAAGAGAGAGAGTCAAAAAAAACCTAAGAAGAGTTTTATTAACTGATGAAGAGTGAGGCAAGCAGAACCAGGAGAGTTTTTCAAAATTGTAATGAAAAATAAATTTGAAAGATTTATGAACTCTGATAAATGCAATGGCTTTAAGACCAAGGCAGGGCAAGTTCTTAAAAGCAATGATGCATGCTTTCCATATCATGAGAGAGAAATGGTAGACTAGAAATGAAAAAAAAATGACTTACATTTTCAGACATAATCAATATCTAGATTTGTTTAATTGTGTTACCTTTTACTAGGATTTTTTTTTTTTTTTGGTGAATGGGTGAATTGAAGAGTAGAAAAAGACTACTGACAGTGATATTCCCCTTTCCATCCAAAAAAAAGTATGCATGTGGGGGGAATTAAGAAAAGCATCAGTGGAACATTTAAAAATACACAGAAGAAATCAGAAAGAGATTGAGAGGGTCACACAAATAAACATACTGAAGTTAATATACATGCACACACATGTGTTAAATAATGTCAAACATGTTGAAATAAATTGTATATTAATTAAATTTGTAGTTTTATATGATCCTCTTTCTGTTCTTTGTACATAGAAATGTTCTTGTTTGTTGGTATTTGTCAAGTTTGAAAAAACCAGAAAGTAAAATAAACACAAAATGAAAAGCCACAAAGTTTCAAGGAGTCTGAAAAACTAACTTTTGTTTTTAGTAAATATACAACTAGAGCTAGTTTGGTTCATTTCTTAACTTCCCTTCTCCTACTCTGACTAATTCACAGAATTTCAGAATTTGAAATCATTTCAAAATCTTGTCCAAGATTTCTTGCCTTGGGATACAACTTTATCTTAATCTTGTTGGGGTGAGATTGCAGATCAAACTTTCAGGCTCCTCTTCCAAGGCATATTTGGATTGGCTTAAGCATCTATGATTTTTAAGCTTTCTAGGACTTTCTAGTTTTTTTTTTTTTTTAGTGAAAGGCTTATATTTGAGGAAAATACTTTTCTACTTGGATCCAATAATTTCTGGGTTTCCAACAATTCTCTAAAGTTCAGTGATTATCTCCACCTCTCCCTCCCCCTTTCTGAAGGTTTTTATGACTCTAGGCCTTTAGAAGTCCAGTCCTCAATCTTGGTCCCTAGAGAAGAAGATCACTTTTCTATATGGTCACAAAAATGACTTAAAACCTTCGGGTTTTAAGTCATCTTGCATCATCCTTCCAGTTTATCGTCATTACAGTTGCCTCCTTCACCATTTCTAAAAGTCTGGATGGTTCTGGCTTTTGAAAGTCCTAACTTGCCTTTCTCCATTTCTCTCTTTTTGTCAGGAAAAAGAAATCATTAAATTATTTTTCAGTATGCCTCTGGCCTTTGTGGTGAAGTTCAATTTCTTAAACTATTGAGATAATAGGCTATCATATGGGCCTACTTTTCACCTGACTTATATGGCTTCTGGGACAGATGTCAGCATCCTTTAAGTCTCAATTACAGTATTTTCCCCCCATGATCCAAGATAGTCTTCCTTTCTTCTTTTCTCATTGGGTTAATATAAAAAAAATACATTAAAGATTCAAATAATCTTTAACACATTACTTCTAAATTACATAGGCTCTCTTTCACTCCTATGATACTGTTGAACCATTAACCCTCTAACACTACAGAACTACTTGACTGAGGTAGCTGGGTGCAGCCCTCCCCTTCCTCCTACATGAGAAAGAGTGTTTTCTGAGAAGTCAGCATGTTGTTTCTGGAGCCTGTTTTTTTTTTTTTTTTGTCATCTATTATTGCAAATTTGTGTAGCAGAAAAGACACACGTATATAGTTAGTGTGGGTGAAGCACAATCAGGCCCTGTCCTCAGATACTTTTTTCTTCTCAGACAAAGATTTACTTGACATACCATTAGGAGAAATGAACAAGCAAATTTAAAAAAAAATGTCTATCACCAAAACCCAAGAGCATATATCCTGGGAATTCTATCAAAAGCTGCCTGAAATAGGGAAGGGTTCAGAAGGTGCTGAAAGGGACAAAACTAGCACTGATAGTAACTAGGTGGTGCAGTGGTTAAAGTGTTGATTCTAGAGTCAGAAAGGCATGAATTCAAATTTGGCCTCAGATACTTCTTAGCTGCGTGTCATAGAGCAAGATTCTTAACCTTTCTCTGTTTAGTGTTCTCATTTGCAAAAGAGAGAAAATAGTATTACCTACCTTTCTATTGTTATTGTGAGGAAAAAATAAAACAATATTTGTTTAGTGCTTTAAAGATCTAAAAGTGCTAAATAAATACTAGCAATGATTACTGTTAAAATGAAAATGCCCTCATTTACACAAGAATGTGGAGAAAAGGAGCATGACAGTTTCAGGGTATATTCTGTTAAGTAGGACTTTGTTCTCCTTTGGCATTGTAGGAAATCCTGCTACCTAGAATACCAAGAACACATAAATAACCTTTAACATATACTTGTTGGGTGATGAATCTGAAAATTTTCTGAGAAGCACGAATGACCTCTTGCCATAAACATCTATCCCATAGTGATGACTCAGACTAAAAATCAACTGAGATTTCTTTCCTTAGCTTATGGAGTTTCTAGATGATTAGTCACTTTGCTGAAGCCACTGGAGATCCTGATGAACTGGGTAGTGCATGGGGACTGTTCAGTGAATCAAATAGGATTGAGAGATACTTCTCTAGGTGCAAAAGATCTAGGTGCTACATTTTTGACAGCTTCTAAATTCTTGACACATTATAGGGCATTGGGACACTATCCCCTGCATATGAGTCTTTGTCCCCCCAGTCTTAGGAAGTTTGTGTAGAGCCTCCTTTCAATCCATTCAGGCATCCATCCAAAAACAGATGGTACCCAAATGGCAAACTGTGTTTGCTTATGTTTTCAAGATACAAGTCAGAGAATACTGGAATTTCAAAGCTGGAGGATTTCTAGAGATCATCTAGTCTAGTCCTCTTGTTTTATAGATGAGGAAACAGATTCAAAAATAGGAAGAGACTAACTGGGCTTACACAGCAAGTGAAGGACAGAATCTCAGAATCACCACAGATCAGTCAGAAGGGATTTCAGAAGAACTAATTCACCTCCTTTCTGAACAAGAATCCTTACTACAACATATCTGAAAAGTGATAATCCAGATTTTACATGACAATCTTCAGTGAGGAGGAGGAAACTAATATCTCTTTCTTCTCTTACTACTCCCCCAATCTCCTCGAAGGCAATGATTGTCTTGCTTGCCTGACATATTTTATGTGCTTAATAAATGCTTTATCATGCATCCATCCATTTACTTATTTCTCTATTCCCCACTTCTGCATCTATCTATGCCTTCATGCCTCTATTCCTGCCTGCCTCCTTCCTTCCCTCCTTTCCCTCTCCTCTCTCTGTGCCTCTATCTATCCAAATCTATCTATCTATCTATCTATCTATCTATCTATCTATCTATCTATCTATCTAAATCAATCAATCTATCTGTGTATCTATCTGTGTATGTATATATGTATCTATCTCTATATATGCCTCTATCAATCTATCTATCTAGTTATATCTCTGTCTATGCCTCTATCTATCTATCTATCTATCTATCTATCTATCTATCTATCTATCTATC
>JAJPUD010001301.1:0-168404 GCA_023553655.1 Myrmecobius fasciatus | reverse complement strand
CTCAATTAAATACCAAATTGGAAATTCTAAAAATAAAAAGAGAAATTAATAAAATTGAAAATAAGAAAACAATTGAGTTAATAAATAAAACTAAGAGTTGGTTCTATGAAAAAACCAACAAAATAGATAAGCCTTTAGTTAATTTGATAAGAAAAAGGAAAGAGGAAAATCAAATTGTTAGTCTCAAGAATGATAAGGGAGAACTTTCCTCCAATGAAGAGGAAATTAGAGCAATAATTAGGAGTTCCTTTGCCCAACTTTATACCAGTAAATTTGATAATCTAAATGAAATGGAGGAATATCTACAAAAATATAGATTGCCCAGGTTAACAGAAGAGGATATAAATTATTTAAATAGCCCCATATCAGAAAAAGAAATAGAACAAGCTATTAACCAACTCCCTAAGAAAAAATCTCCAGGGCCAGATGGATTTACATGTGAATTCTACCAAACATTCAAAGAACAATTAATTCCAATACTATACAAACTATTTGAGAAAATAGGGACAGAAGATATACTGCTAAAATCCTTGTATGAGACCGATATGGTGCTGATAGCTAAACCAGGTAGGGCGAAAACAGAGAAAGAAAACTATAGACCAATTTCCCTAATGAATAATGATGCAAAAATTTTAAATAAGATATTAGCAATGAGATTACAGAAAGTCATCCCCAGGATAGTACACTATGACCAAGTGGTATTTATACCAGGGATGCAGGGCTGGTTCAATATTAGGAAAACTATCAGCATAATTAATTATATTAATAACCAAATTAACAAAAACCATATGATTATCTCAATAGATGCAGAAAAAGCCTTTGATAAAATTCAACACCCTTTCCTATTAAAAACACTAGAGAGTATAGGAATAAATGGGCTTTTCCTTAAAACGATCAGTAGCATCTATTTAAAACCATCAGCAAGCATCATATGTAATGGAGACAAACTAAAACCATTCCCAATAAAATCAGGAGTGAAACAAGGCTGCCCACTGTCACCATTACTATTTAATATTGTATTAGAAATGTTAGCTTTAGCAATAAGAGAAGAAAAAGAGATAAAAAGAATCAGAGTAGGTAATGAAGAAATCAAATTATCACTCTTTGCAGATGACATGATGGTATACTTAGAGAACCCTAGAACCTCAACTAAAAAACTACTAGAAACAATTCACAACTTTAGCAAAGTTGCAGGATTCAAAATTAATCCACATAAATCATCAGCATTTTTATATATTACCAACAAAGTTCAGCCGCAACAGATACAAAAAAAATTCCATTCCAAATAGCAGATGATATGATAAAATATTTGGGAATCTATCTGCCAAGGAAAAGTCAGAAACTATACGAACTAAATTACAAAACACTTTCCACACAAATAAAATCAGACCTAATCAATTGGAAAAATATTAAGTGCTCATGGGTAGGCAGAGCGAACATAATAAAAATGACAATACTACCAAACTAATCTACTTATTTAGTGCCATACCAATCAAACTCCCAAGAAATTATTTTACAGATCTAGAAAAAATAGTAGCAAAGTTCATTTGGAAGAACAAAAGGTCAAGGATCTCAAGGGGATTAATGAAAAAAAGGCAGATGAAGGTGGCCTTGCTATACCAGATCTAAAACTATATTATAAAGCAGCGGTCATCAAAACTGTTTGGTACTGGCTAAGAAATAGAGCAGTGGATCAGTGGCACAGGAAAGGATATCAGGACAATCTAGGCAATAACCTTAACAATCTAGTATTCGATAAACCCAAAGACCCCAGCTTTTGGGATAAGTACTCACTATTCGGCAAAAACTGCTGGGAAAATTGGAAACTGGTGTGGAAGAAATTAGGGCTTGACCCATACCTAACACCACATACCAAGATAAGATCTAAATGTGTTCATGATCTAGATATAAAGAGGGACTTTGTAAGCAAGTTAGAGGAACGTAATATAGTTTATCTCTCAGACCTGTGGAGATGGAATAAATTTATGTCCAAAGAAGACCTGGAACTCCTAATTGAACACCAGATGGATAATTTTGATTATATTAAGTTAAAAAGTTTCTGTACAAACAAAACAAACGCAGACAAGATTAGGAGGGAAGCATCAAATTGGGAAATCATCTTTACATTTATTTAATGGTTCTGATAAAGGCCTCATTTCTAAAATATATAGAGAATTGTCTCATATATGTAAGAATTCAAGCCACTCTTCAATAGATGAGTGGTCAAGGGATATGAACAGACAATTTTCAGATGATGAAATTAAAACCATCTCTAGTCATATGAAAAGGTGCTCCAAATCACTATTGATCAGAGAAATGCAAATTAAGACAACTCTGAGGTACCACTACACACCTGTCACATTGGCTAAAATGACAGGAAAATATAACGATGAATGTTGGAGAGGATGTGGGAAAACTGGGACACTAATACATTGTTGGTGGAACTGTGAATGGATCCAACCATTCTGGAGAGCAATTTGGAGCTATGCTCAAAAAGTTGTCAAACTGTGCATACCCTTTGACCCAGCAGTGTTTCTACTGGGCCTATATCCCAAAGAGATCTTAGAGGAGGGAAAGGGCCCCACATGTGCAAGAATGTTTGTGGCAGCCCTTTTTGTAGTGGTTAGAAACTGGAAACTGAAGGGATGCCCATCAATTGGAGAGTGGCTGAATAAATTATGGTATATGAATGTTATGGAATATTATTGCTCTGTAAGAAATGACCAGCAGGACGATTTCAGAGAGGCCTGGAGAGACTTGCATGAACTGATGCTGAGTGAAACAAGCAGAATCAGGAGATCATCATACACAGCAACAACCGTATTACATGATGATCAATTCTGATGGACATGGCTCTCTGCAACAAAGAATTGTCTCAAACCAGTTCCAATTGTTCACTGAAGAAAACCATATACACCCAGAGAGAGGGAAATGAAATATGGACCACAACGTAACATTTTCATGATCTCTATTGACATTTGCTTGCATTGTGTTGCCTTTCTCTGATTCTTTTTTTTTCTTGTAGATAGGATTTTTCTTGCATAACTTGTCAAGCATTTCAACATTATTAACATGTAGTGGACTTCCTGCCATCTAGGGGAGGGGAGGAGACTGGAGGTAAAATTTGTAATGGAAAGCTTTGTAAAGATCAATGTTGGGGAACTACCCATACATATGTTATACAAATAAAAAGCTTTAATAAAAAAAAAGAAACATAAAAAAAAGAAAAATGAGTTCACTTCTTCATTGTCAGAATGAAAAACCTCATCTACTTCATTTCCCCAAAAAAGATAGAAAATGCTTCCTGGTTCAGAGGCAGAGGTTATAAAAGAAAAAAAATGTTCGTCTTTAGTAGCTTGAATTGTTTTCTGATAGAAGTCTTCTTGTACTCAGAGGAGCTACTAGAGAGGAAGGATATTAAAAGGAGGTGTCCTTGGAGAGACAGTTGTTTCTATTGGTTTGAATTCACTTCCACAAAGTCCAGAGATTCTTCCATATTCATTGATTGTGCCAGATTTTGCCCATATTAAATATTGCTTGCACCTTTGACTATTCCCTTGGCTGGGATAAGGAAATTGTTTTCTTCAGCCAACACTTGTGATTCAGAGTTATAACTAAATTGCTCTTTGACCTGGGTTGGCAGCAATGGCCGTTCCAAGGTAGTGAAGCAAAGCAGGTTGTGACAATACTAGCAATAAACATTTAAACACCTCCCCTGTGCAGAGCTCAGGTCTGAGTGCTGGGGGAGATGCAAAGTTTAGATAAGCCATGGCCACATCCTCATGGTGCTTAGTAGGGGGAGAGGCCATAAATAACCATAAAACAAAAGACAGACCTAACTGATACAAGATGGCACAAGATGGATGCATGAGAGGGAAAAGCAAAGTGGGATATAAAGTCAGAGGACAGAATTAAATTGACTAACTGGGAACAGGAGGGACACTTAAAGAAGGTTTCATGAAGGTGGATTTTAAAGAACAGATAGGAATCTAACAGGGTTGAATATATGACTCCAGATCGAATTCCAGGCACATTGTTTAAATTAGATGAAGGAGTTCCTTGCAGAGGAGTAGATGCATTCTTAAAATTTAAATATCATAGATTTCTTTTTATTATATATTTATCTATTTGCAAGGCAGTTGGGGTTAAGTGGCTACTAGGGTCACTCAGCTAGTAAGTACATGATTTGAATTCAGGTCCTCCTGACTTCAGGACAGGTGTTCTATGCACTGTACTATCTAGCTGCTCCAAGGATTATAGATTCCAGGATGGAAGGGAACACTGAGGTCATCTCTATTCCAGCCCTTTCATTTTACAGATGAGAAAGATGAGACCCAAAATAGCTAACACTTCCAGCTGTTTAGGTAACCCCTTTACCCATGAGCCCCTTTCACATACATTCCTGACAGAAGGCAGAGTTTATCTTCACTTTTCCTAGTTCTGGTGAAGACTCATTTATTTTGGGTCCTTTCTATGCCAGATCCAAAAGTGGCAGCTTCTCTCCTTGCTCCATGAATATGGACATTGTGGCTCATTATCATTTCTGATGCCAAAACTGAGAAATACTCTTGAGTCCCAGAACTGAGTTTAAGTGTAATTTTTGAGAATCTGCTTCTCAGTTCCTTATCTGGTTACCTTTGTCTTTACTGTACAGCTATTTCTGGGCTCTGAGAACCCCGTGGAAACTTCTTTTCCAAGAAATCAGCTAACCATTCAGTGACCATGTTTACTTAATCTTCTGTTTTCTAAAAGCATAAACAGTCATATCTGAAGGGGACCCCACGTCAGAGTTTTTCCAGCATGATTGTGGGTTCCTTACAGGCTGTCTTTGTGTTTTCTTTATGGTGGAACTGATTTGTCATGTTATCATGTTCCAGCTATGTTGACTAACCACTTCTCACTCTAAAACCTCGAAAGCTCGGGTCATCCTCCCCCTCTTTCTTCTTCAGCCTCTATGTTTAGCCTCCTTCCCCTCATCCCCCTCTCTAAGCCTTGTCTGTGGTCTGAGTTGAAGTTTCAAACTCACTATCTGGAATCTGGAAAGTAGAGTGAGCCAAAGCCCAGCTTTCAGGAAGATATTCTAGCAGGTGGGATTGTCTTGTCTACTACTGATTCTGCAAGAGATCATTCTACATCAAAAGTTGTTGTCAATAGTCGATATACATCTATTAGGAACCTACTCTGTGCCAGGCACTGTCATAACACTTACAATGTCCCAAGTACTGGACAAATGCCACAGAGGAATTGCTCCCTGGCCCGTTTCGAAAATAGTAAAAGGTTCCATTCCTTATGTATCATTAACAACAGTCATCAGTCTCAAGATCCAAGGACTGAAGAAAACTGAGTAAGAGTCTTCTCTAGCACTATCCACCCATTATTTGAAGAAAAGCTATTCCATTTAGTAAGTTTTTAGATATAATTTCCATATTGTTTACCAGAAGTTGGGAGATTTAATTCCTATTTTCCCCCAACATATAGACCCTCCACACTTTTCTCTTTCTTTCTTTCTTTTTTTTTTAGTGAACTTTGCCAACTTAGTGGACACTAGTCATTGGATTCTAATCTTCCCTTGAAGTCTGGAAAGGGTCTTATTTTGAGTCTTTCTGAAGAAAATTGAGTCCCCTTGCTTGCCCTCTGAATTTAGAGAAATAAAAGATATTAGAGCTAGAAGGGATCCTGATCAACAAGGCAAATCATTTCCTTTGGGAAAATGAAGAAAATGACAAGAGGAAGTAGAAGAGGACCAGGATAAGGTCACATAGGTATGAGAGATAGTCAGGTCTCCTGATTTTTAATCCCATGCACTGTCTGAAAAACCAATTTGTCTCTCTAAGGCCCAAACCAAGTTTAGCCGAGGATAAGAATGAAGTCCAAATTTCTTGTAAAGACAATTTTCATGATCATGGTCATGGAAAATCATTTATTGAATGTTTGATTGCACAGTATGATGTTACAATTTTTTACAAAGATTTTCTATAGAGAACTACACAAATATAGCCCACCCTTCTAGCAGATAACAATCTAAGATACATAGGATCAGGACAGAAAGCCAAAGAAAATACATCACACCTGAGTGGACAATGGAATTTTTATGTACATTGGCTTAGCTTTAATGCTACCTCTTTCTTGAAACCTCCATTAATCCCTTCACTGTCAGTTAAAAATGACTCCTTTGATTTCAAAATACTTTGTGCAATAATAGTTAATGTTTATCTACTACTCCATGGTATCATGACAACAACCCTAGGAGGTGGATACTCTCTGCTTTGGAGTTAAATTTACAGATGAGGAAACTGAGGCTGAATGATTTGCCCAGGGTCACACAGCTAGTGAGTATCTGAGACAGAACCGAACTTGGGGTCTTCTGACTCTAACTCTCACAGTCTGTACTTTTATACATACTATCTCATCCCTATAATTGATAGCAGTCTGAAAGGACTATGTCTTATTTCCTTTTTTACTTATCCTGTGGAGGTGTGGGGGAGGTAGTGGTACAGAGCATTTATACTATCAGAACTTAAAAAATATTTGTTGAATGAATGAGTAAATGGTCAAATAATTTTTTGGAACATGAGTCATAAAATCTAATAAAAGAGACTAAGCCTTCAGTAGTGCATTTGCAAACCATCAAACAATTAGGTCACTACAGTGAGGAGGAAACCACTGCTATTCTTCAGTTAGGAATAAATAAGTAGAATTGCTGAATTGTGAGATAATGAAAAGAAACCACCTCTTCTGGTCAAAAGTCCAGAATGCCAGAGTCAGGGGAAGAGCTGAGTTTAAACACTCATGGCTAGACCCAAGTTTTTACTTTGATGTCAGCACTCATTTATTAAGTGCTTATGATGTGTGGAGCCCTGTCCTAGGGCTGGGATATTCAATTCAAGGTGTCAAAAGGGGGAATACAAAGACATCACAAGACATGGCTTCTGCTTTGGTGGAGCATAGTATTTGCTAAATCAAGAGATAAAATACACCCAAATATCAGTGCACAAGAATGGTGCTTGTGGGTTTTCTGGGCTAGAACTAGCAGAAAGGTAGCAGGAGGGCTCAGGATGATACAAACAGCTTCATGGGAAGTGAAACCAATGTCTGGGTATGGTTGTTTTGAGTACACGGAGCTGTGCTTCAGAACTAGCCCAGAAATTCTAGGAAATATGATAATAGATAGATGGGCTGATTTAATATACAACTTGGGTACTGACCTTGGAGGAAAGGTGGAGGTGAGTGACAGGGTGACAGAAGGCCATAGAAAAACAACTAGCAGAGTGAGGTCATCGTTGTCCCCAACACCATCACCCACAACAAACACTGACCAGACCCCCACTACATAGGGGGGGCCTTTGCTGGGTGCTGGTGTAATAATAATAATATTAGTAGTACTGGCTGGCATTTATATAGTGCTTTAAGATTTACAAAATGGTTTACAAATATCTTATTTGATCCTCACAACAGCTTTATGAAGCAGGAGCTATTATTACCCCTATTTTATTGTTGCTGTTCAGTCATTTCAGTCTTGTCTGACTCTTTGTGACCCTATTTGGGATTTTCTTGGCAAAGAGACTGGAGCAGTTTGCCCTTTCCTTTTCCAGCTTATTTTACAGATATGCAAACTGAGGCAAATTGTGTTAAGTGACTTACCTACGGTCACAATGATAGTGTCTGAAGACAGAATGGAACTCAGATGTTCCTGACTTGAGACCTGGTAGTCTGTTCACTGCACCACCAAGATGAAAGATTTGAAGTGATTTGCTCAACTATTAAATGTCCAAAACAGAATGGGAAAATTCCTAATTGCAGGTCCAGTGTTCTAATCACCATGCAATATGATTAGTCATAGGCCAGTCTTTAAAATAGTGCATCTCCATAAGAAGATCCCTCATGATTCAAAGAATGATCTACATAATATAGATTCAGAAGAGATGGTAAGAAATTGGTTCAAAGAACTGGAATCTCAATTCTTTGGGGAAAGATTTTAGCAGGGTGGACTGATAGGCTGAATCTAATAGCATAAAACTGAATGGGGAAATGTAAAGTCCTAGTAAGTGGACTAAAAAAAGACCAGCAACTGCACAGGTATTGGATGAGGGAGATAAGATGATTCATTTGAAAAAGACCTTGGGGTTTTAATGGACTATGGGCTTCACATGAGTCAACAGTGATAGCCACAAATAAGGTGCTTTAATAACAAAATAATGAGTAGAGGTAATGCATTGTCCCACTGCATGCTGGCTTAGAGAATATCTGTATTATAGGAGGTAGTGGCAATGAGAAAAAGGAAGAGGCTTGTCAGGACCTAGTGACTGAATGACCATGTGAAGACTAGAGGAGACAGTAGAGGATGACCCTAGGATTGAGTGCTCAGGAGAATGATGATGGGGCCACTAATAAAAATGGAGATTCCAGAGAGGAAGCTGGTCTAGAGGAAAAGACCATTGGCCAGGTTTAGGCATGAGAACTGATGTAACAGAGATGAAGGACAGATGATTAAGATGATTTACTGGATATTCAATTCAAGATGTCAAAAAGCAATTGGAGATGCAAGACTGGAGGTCAGGAGACAGGATAGGTAGATTTGAGAATCATCTAAGATAGTAAATCATTCACCAGGAACTGATGATACCACTAAATGAAACATGTATATAGATGGTCTTACTGACCCACAGCTTAATATTAAAAGGCCCAGCCTTCTTTTCATTTCAAAGTCTAGGTTAATTAGCCTGACTACATGATAAGAGTGATAAAGTCTCAAATCATTTGCTCCCTAAAACTGCTGCCACACACGAAGATGTGAACAAATGGACGTGACCTTAAGACACATCCTAGTTCATGTTTTTGAGATAAAGAAAACAGGAAGAAAGTCTTCATTTTTTCTGTGAAAGGATTCCACTTTCAAAGTTACCTTTGATTCAGAAATGGTTTAATTATGATTGAAACACATATCTGGATCATAAAATCAGAATAGTGCAGGAGCTTACAAGCTTTTTAGTCTCAGGACCCTTTCACACTGTTAAAAATTATTAACCCCCACAAAGAAAGGTGAAAATGTTCAAACTACTCATTTGTATTTAGATTTAATAAAGTAGTATTTAGAATTAAATGTTAGTAGGAACTTAAATGAATATAAAAGTCATAACGCTAAGAATTTTTGGTGTCATGAATTTTTAATAAAAACAAACTTTTCACTAAGAATTAAATAAGGCTAAATTTTTTTCATGAATCTTAGGATCATGGGCCAATAAATACTTTTTATCATTGGTTTTCTCATTTTAGATTGGAGCACTACATTAATATGACAAATATCTCCACTTTATGTGAAATTATAGAAAATATTACTCTTTTGATTTGGTAAAAGTTCACATAAAAGGAATTAGTTGAGGTAGCTTTACAGATCCATTAGAGGTAGTTAATAAACAATGATTCCATCTTAGAGAGACTAACTTACTGAATGTTCAATGAATTTATAATATAGTACAGTACAAAAAGGTTAGACTGGAGTCAAAGGACCTATGTTCAAATCTCAGCCCTGCCACTATGAATTGTGGGTCCCAGGTAAATTTAATTCAGTTCAATTTAACAAGCCTATTATGTTCAAGATGTTATACTAGTTCCTGGGCATACAAAATTAAAAATTGAACCACAACTTTCCTCAAAGAGTTTACATGGTACTGGCTAACTATTTAATCTTTTGGGGCCTCATCTATAAAATGAAGACATTAAACTGGATGACCTCCAAATTTTAAATATATGAATCTCAGGCACAAGTCACTGAATACATTTGGTGGTCAGTTCCATCTAGTCAGATAAGAGCCTATTAATGAGAAACTAGAAATGCCATTTTTGGAACATAATAGAATTTCAGAATTAGAAGGTTATTTGGAAGTCATGTAGTCTAAGCTCTTAGGCCATTCAGGAAAACTACTTTTAAGAAGGCGTGATAAGTTGTTATCCATCTTCTTCTTGAATAATTCCAATAATGGAAAGCTCATCATTTCATGAAGAAGCCTATTCCATTGTAAGATAACCCTAACTGGTAGAACATTTTTTCTTTTTTCAAATGGATTTCTGATCTAATTTATCTGAGTGATTCTTCCAGCTATGCAGATGACAATTTACTGCTGCTTTTATTTTTTCCCATAGGTCTGACATCATTAAAAGAGTTTTGCAGATTATTGAAAGGAATTCAGCCCACTCTTTTCCTCCTTACTTCAAGGTATAATTTTTTTTCTCAGATTTTGGGGTAAGAACTTACTATTCTAAAAACTGTTGGGAAAATTGGAAAGTAGTCTGACAGAAACTGAATAAAGATGAACATCTTGCTCCATAAAACAAGATAATCTTAAAATGAGTTTAATATTTAGATATAAGGGGGACCCCTATAAGCAAATCTGTGAAGCATGGAAGAAATTATCTGGCAGATCTATGAACTGAGGAAGAATTCATAATAAGAAACAGAAAGCTTATAGGATGCAAAATGGATAATTTTGCTTACATAAAATTTTAAGTTTTACATAAACAAAACCAATGTAACTAAAATTTGAAGGAAAGTAGGAAAGTATCTTTCTGGCAAATTTCTATGACAAAGATTATTTCTTTTTATTTGTATTATTTCTAAGATGTATTGAGAGTTGATTCAAATTTATAATAAGAGCTATTTCCCAATTGATAAATGATAAAAGTATAAAAATAGATGGTTTTCAGAGGAAGAAATCCAAGCTATCACTAGCCATCTGGAAAAAAAAAACAACCCAACAACAATTCAATCACTAGTGAGTAGAGAAATTCAAAACAAAACAACTCGATACCACCCACACTCATCAGATTGATTAACATGGCAAAAAAAGGAAAATGATAAAAACTGGAGATGTAAGAAAGCAAGTATGTCAATATTGTATTGTTGGGAACTGTCAAATAGTCCAGCTATTCTGGAAAGCAATTTTGAACTATGCTCCAAAAGTTATTAAACCATGTGTGCCCCTTGATCCAGTGATACTGATATTTGGTCTATATTCCAAAGGGATCAAAGAAGAAGGAAAATATTTCTAGAGGCTCATTTTGTAGTAATAACAATGGGGAACTAAGAAGATATCCATAAGTTTTGGAATGGCTAAACCAGTTGCAGCATATGAATGAGACAAAATAATATAACTGTAAGAAATGAAATATAAGAAATGTTACTATATAAAAGTCACATTGTAAAGATAATCAACTTTGAAATACTTAAATAGATTTAAAAGAGATAATCAACTTGAAAAATGAATTTGAAAAATCAGTATAATGAACAACCACAATTTTAAAGGACTGACAAAGAAATATACTATTTACCTTGAGATAGAGAGATGAAAGATTCAGAAGGCAACTTGAAGCATTTTTTCTTTTCTTTCTGTATTTTTTTCTTTGGACATGGATAATGTGGGAATTTCTTTTGCATGATTATCCATGTATGTAACAAGTTTTATTTTTCTTGCTTTCTTATCTGATAGACAAGGGGAGTGAATTCAGAATTGAAAATAAAATAGAATTTAAAAAAAAACTGAATAGAACTCAAGTCTCAAGACTCCAAGTCCATAACATTTCCATCACTAAATATAGGGGTGCTCTTCCTTTTGTTTATCAAATTTTCTTCAGATATTCAGCAAGATTCCTGAATGGTTTTTCTGCTGGGAAAAGAATCTTCTAACCAGAAAATACAAGCATCTGAGTTCACTCAGCATTTGTGTTTCTAAATGTAAATGAAAAAAAATCTTCATTCTCATATATAAATCAATCTTTATGAATGGGATTATTGTGACTCAGTCCCTAGAATCTGATTAGCCCAGGGTGAACTGATAAAACTGAATCTTTAAATCAGCAAAACTAAAGATCAAATCCTAGAACCACAGTGATGCTCATGTAGGTATAGAGCTGCTCTAAGGACTAGCATGAGAAACTGGATAGCTGGTTCTTCTCTTTTCCCTATTTCTTCTCCCATCTCCTTTCTGCTTTTCCCTCCCCACTATTAACTGGAACATTAGTGACTTCAACTTCAGGATGAATGAGAATAGAATTCAAAGCTAAGAGTTCCTCTCCTTCCCTCCTTTAAAATGCTTTATGATTTAACTATAAAATAGGCCCTAGACTAAGACTCCAAAGACTAGCATGACAACTAGAGTCAGCATATAGGAGTTTTTATGCATGATCGAGCAGCTTAGTACAGTGAATAAAGGGCAAGACCTGGAGATCTGAATTTAAAGTTGCTTGGGATAGTTAGCAGCTCAGTGATCACAGGCAAGTTAACAAACTTCTCAGCCTTTGTGACTCAAATTTGCATGTGAGGGGTTGCTTAGGGAGCCCCTGAAAAATTTTTTTATTTTGAATTTAATACCAAAAAAAGAGTATTTTCATATCTACTGCAGAATATGAAAAGAATATTTATTAAACTGAATCTCTAATTCAGATGGTATACTTTAAAATATGTATAATAAATTTTATATATTATTTTCAAAACTTTCCTGTAAACTTCTGCCTGTTTCTATGCATTAAAACAATGTTTTGACAACCCTTTTTTCATCACTATAGCTAACTTCCTTTCCAGCCACATCTACCCCTTCTTCGTCACTCTTTCCTCCAATTAAGAGAAAAAAATGTAAATAAGCATGGCTATACAGTGTCCAAATTTTAAAATGTTCATTTCTTCACCTTAATCTCTCACCTCTCTGACAGAAGGGAGGTAATATGCTTCATCAAAGTTCTTTTGGAAACACATTTGGTCACTATATTGATGATCAGACAGTGGGGGCAGCTCCGTGACATAGTGGATGGAACACCCAGCACAGAGTCAGGAAGATTTGTATTTGAATCTGACTTTGGACTCCAACTGGCTGTGTAACTCTGGACAAGTTCCTTAGGCCTTCCTGACTCCAGGCCCAGCAACTCCATGCACTGTACCATCTAGCCTTGAAGACAGTGTCCCATCTCTGTTCTGACTGATACTCACTTTTGTGGGGAGAACAGTAGCTTTCTTTTTGATCCTGAACTTCTGTCTAACTTTCTATGCTTTTCTGGAGTAATCTGGTACTAACTGGAACTCAGTTCTTGACTACATTGTTAAAAGACCAGTGTATTTACACCTTGGGAAACATTTCAAATCAGCACATCCATTTACTGTCTTTGTTGTTGTTTTTAATTTCTAGACAAAGTGAAGGAGGAAATGTTAATAATTCAGGGTAGGTAGGTGTTGCAGTGGATAGACTGCTAAGTCAGGAAGAGCTGGCCGAAGATACTTACTAGCTGTGTGACCCTGAGCAAGTCCCCAATCTCAATTTCCTCATCTATAAAATGGGGATAATAATAGTACCTACTTCTCAGGATTGTCATGAGGACAAAATGAGAAGGATTGTACTTAGCACAGAATCTGGCTCATAGTCAGTTCATATAAATAAATGTTAGCTATGATTATTATTAGTGTGTCATGCATTTACAATTTTATTTTCATGAAGCCAGTTGTTAAACATTAATCCATACAGTGCTGGATGGAAGATATCACTTACTGAAGTTTCTCATTGAATTTCTTGACCATTATTCAGTCTGATAGAAACTTCAGAGTTTTGGGGGAGTTGCAAAGGAGAAGCTAGACAGTTTAACTCCTGTTCAGACAGCCATCTAATGATTGCCCTTAATCAATTTGATGAGTCTTCCAATTACAGGGAATGGTCCTTGTGTCTGAAGGCCACTTTCCAAGGAGGTTGACTTGAGTACTGACAATTAACTGTTGGGACTTCAGATTCAGGATATGTCTCCTGATAATTATTTGACCAAGGCTCAGGAGGATGAACTCTTGTCAGAGAAACTTGCAATCTGTGGTCTGAGCATAATCAATAAATGAGAGATAAGGGCTCTCCTGAAAGTCGAGTCCCCACTATTAAACTGAGGTTTTATGAGTGCAGTATTCTTGTGCGGGGTGAGAGATGAAGAACATTTATCAAGCATCTATTAGGTACCAGGCACTGTGCCCACTGCTGTGCAAATATTATTCCTTCTTCTTCATATTATCCCTATGAGATAGTAGTTATCCCCAGTTTTACAGCTAAGGAAGCTGAGGAAGTTTTCCTGACACCAAGGTCAGAGTTCTAACTATTCTTGGGCCATGTGAATCATATCAAATGCAGAAAATGCCAATTGTACCTCTATAATACTTGATATCACTGCTGGTTTCAGAAAAATGCTTTGTAAAACTTAAAGTGCTATATATATATATATATATATATATACATATATGTATGTATGTATGTATGTATAGAGTTATTATTACCACAGACCAGGAGCTTTCAGATATCTATTCTAAATATCTGCATATATTATGGTCATTTGTTTGGAGTAATATGAGGGAAAGCACTTTGATTTTTGGTGGTTATTATTTTACAAAGGGATATCCTTCTGTTTATACATATAGTATAATTATTAATGTTATTTTGACTATTCTTTTTATATGTTAAATATTAAATCATGTTGGTTTTATGCAAGATTAACTACATAGAGTATTAAGAAAGGGGCCTTCTCACTGTTTCAGGTAAGCTCAACTGACAACAAAAGCACTCTAACACTTTTTAAAAACTTAAAATATTGGGGATAATAGGTAAAACATTAGAATTAATATATGATATTATCAAAAAAAAACCACCCTCAATTATTTTTAAAGTTGGCTATACATTTCCATGCCCTGATGCGATTGATTAGATTATTTGAAAATATAAATATTAGTTTCCTGAAGACTGACAAAAAAATTCATGCTGGAAAAGAACAAAAATTGGTTCCATTCCCAGACTTTTTTTTCTCCTTAATGACACAGTCTTCTTAGCAAAATAGCTAAGCCTGCTTACTTAGAATAATAAATTTACTGCTTAAAATATAGCCAATGCTAACTCAAAGTTGCAAATTCAGCAGATATTACTTCTTCCTCTTTAGGTTGGTAAGAAAGGAAAGCTGAGAGTTAACTGGATAACTGACTCTTCAGTGTTGATAATAAGTTTTTGGCAATAAGAAAGAAAGAAAAAAAAAGGATCCAAAACTTCTACCTTCTCCATCTAGAGGTTTTTATACTGTTCTGGGAATGTTTACCATTATCTCGGAAGCTTTAAAACCTGAAAAGTTAGTTACATAATTTGGCTTTTTAGCAAATTAACATGCTTTAGAAATCTCCAATATTTAGGCATGACTGTAATAAGCAATTTTCCCACATATAATTTATGGCCTAGTTACAGAGAAAAACATGGGCAAGTAAGTGGCACAGTAGAGAGAGTGTAGGGATTGAAGTCAGGAAAACTCATCCTCCTGAGTTCAAACCTGATCTTAGACACTAGCTGTGTGAACCTGGGCAAGTCACATATTCCAGTTTGCCTCAGTTTCCTCATCTGTCAAGTGAACTGGAGAAGAAAATGATAAACTACTCTAGAATCTTTGCTAAGGAAACCCCCAAGAGTTGGACACAACTGATTTCAGTTGTTCAGACTGAGCAAAAACGGCTAAAAGTAGAGAAACGATGAATTATAAAAACAAGGGAACAGTTCAGTCCACTGGAAGGGGCATTGGGATTTAAAAATAAGCAGACTGACTAGTGTATGACAATTATAATCCCTATTTCTCAGAAGGGTGAAGCTAGTGGGTTTCTTGAGCTCGAGAGTATTGCCAAATGTCCTTACTAAATTCAGCCATGAATATAGTGAACTCTTGGGAATAGGTGATCACTAGGTGGCCTAAAAAGGTGTGATCAGAAACAGAGCAGCTCAAAACTCTCTTGTCAAACAGCAACGAGTTTATACTATGAATGACCTCTCGACTTCCAGCTTGAGCAAGACACAGAGACCCAGTCTCAAAACAAAACAAACAAAAAACAAGCAAAAAGGAGGATTTGAGATTAATTCCAGGCTTTGCCATTTATTGGCAATGTGATCTTAGGCCTGTAATTTCACTTATTTTTGTCCTCAAGTCTTTTTGGTCAATTTTCTCAACTATAAAACAAGAGAATTGGACTAGATGATGTCCAAGGGTACCTTTTGTCTCCAAGAGAGCCTAAGAAAGGTATTTAAATAGTCCATGCTTTAAGTAGAATTTTCATATGTTGCATGTATTAACACATCTATTAGATTTTAAAATTGTTTTAAGTTTCACTAGTTTCATGTACACTTTTATAATACCTAAAATTGTTCCCATAATACTTTCAAGAAGAAACCTTCTCATATAGTCGTTAGTAGGTGAAATTCATTTGCAATTAGCAGGAAAAAAAAGGGTGGGGGTGGTGAGAAATGAAGTTTCTTAAATACTGTTCTCCACAAAAGGCTAAAATGTGCCCTCTGCTCTTTTCTTTACTATTCATGTGCCTAGACAATTCCTTCTTTTGTAGGTTATACAATTAAGACATCATCCTTTTCTAGGTCAAAATGACAAATTCTGAATGGGCAGAGTCAAAATTAATGATGTTTTATTACTTAATATATTCACAAAGAGAGCAAGAGAAAGATAGATCCCTGTCTATTCACCATATAAGTTCCCCTTTCTTATTGTTTACATGTCACGATGTAGAAACATATGCCTCTAATTTGTAAAGCTTTGGCAGATATCTGGGTAATGCATGTGGTAATTAACTCACTAGTGACTTAAAATTTCATGGAAACTCTCCAGAAATTGTTTGGATTTCATCAGTTGGTGAAAGTTTTCAGTGCCTTCATCTCACACCCTACTTTTCTAGCCCTGCCTGACTTCTGAAGTTGACTAAAGTGACATCTGGTAGTCTCTTTTGTCTTCTTTGTTCCAAAAAAACCCCACTTACCCACAATTTCTTCTTCTGTACTTTGTGCTCTATGGTCTCTTAGGAAGTATAATATAATTATTATTATAGCTGTTATGTTTTTCAAGTCAAATCAGAGTAGATCTGATGTAACACAATTGCTGCTAGTTTTATCTTCTGACCCTCTCCAACACTATTAAGCATTTCCTTTCCCTTGTAAAGAGGATAGAATCATTCAAAATATCACATATCAAACCACTTTCAGACAAAAAAAAATATTGTCTCATCAAGACTCAGAAATTTTTAAAGACTCATAACTTTCTCTTCCCAGCTCTCTCTCTTTTCCTGTTATAGAAAGAAACTGAATTAAGTCAGAAAACTTGGATTTTAGTCCCATTTTGGTTCACTATGTGACCCTTGTCAAGTTACTTCAATTTTTTTCTAACCTGTAAAATTTGGGAGTATGGGGTGTTGGATTAGAATGATCGCTGTTCTAACATTTCAATATTCTAAGAACTCCCTTTGAAGTACCATAGAATTCTATGTTTAGAAGACATCAAGCAGGACATATTTTTGGGGGGGCAGGGGGAGGGCAGTGGGGAGAAATGAGAAGGAGGTACAGATTTGGCATTTTGCCATTATGAAGTATTCCCAGTATGGAAACACAAATCAATTAGTTTAATCACTGTAATTATTACTCCCTTTCACAAACTCTTGAAGAGCAGCTGGGTGATAGATAGCAGTAGATAGAGCTCTAGTCTGAGAATTAGGAAAAATCATGTTTGTTAGCTTACATCTGGCTTTAGACACTAGCTGTGTGACCCTAGGCTAGTCACTTAACCTTATTTGCCTCAGTTTCTCCTCTATAAAGTGAGATGAAGAAGGAAACAGCAAAACACTCCAGTCTCTTTGACAAGAAAACCCCAAATCGGATCAGGCTTACTCAACAGCAACAACATTCTTAAATAGTTACCTGAAAGAGGCACTGAGCGGTTAAGAGATTTACCCAGTCATACTACTATATGTCAGTGATAGGTTTTGAATTCAGATTTTTCTGACTCTAAGCTTGTTCCTTTATCTGCTATGACATTCTGGCCCTCAAATTTAAGTATGTAGAATTGAAAACTAGATTAATTCACATTAATGAAAAATAAAACACTCAGCTAACAAATTTCAATAATATTTGACATAGTTTAGGTAGAAAATAATGAATCCAATTTTCCAGTACTTTTAGTTAGTTTGATGACCCTAGCTAATGCTTTTCCATGGAATACTTTTACTTTTCAAGGATTAAAATAAACCCTGACATGAATGCTTAAATATAAGGCATGAATATATATGTTTTTATTATTAATAATCATTCTGTGTCTCTGGAAAAGAAGAAATTTTAACAGAAAAACATAACTGGGATTTCCTGGATAATAGCTGAGTCAGAGGTCAAAAAGAGCATTATAGAATAGTAGGAAGAATGTTATATTTAGAAGAGTCAGAGAATTCTGGGTAAATTGATTTCCAACTCAGCCTGAGTGTTTCTCAGTCTTATAGTACTTCCTCATATATAAAGTGAAGTTAGACTAAACAAAGTCTAAAGGTCCTTTTTAAATTCAAAGCCTACAATTTTATGATATGTATGTGTACATGTGTTTGTATGTGTATGTATGTGAGGTAAACTTCAACAAAAATGAAAAGAGAAATACTGAAAAGAAATAAAAATTGGTAGAAATTTTCAAAATAAAATTAAAACTCACCAAAAAGATGAGTGATCAGATTAAGGAATCTGGATATAATAAAACTATTGTTAGGATAATCAAAGCAAAGGAAAGGGTATATGAAGAAATATCCACTGAACCAATTATACAAGTAGCATGAAAAATAATGCAAGAAATTTCAAGAGAAACATTTAAATAAGATAATGTAATTAAAAAGGTATGAAAATCAGCAAGGCAGACAATGAAAAGAATTATAAAACTGAACACAATTCAAGAAGAGCTAAAGAAGTGGATGCAGCAAAAAATATTGAGAGTAAATGATGATGAAATCAATCAAAACCAGATTAAAAACCTATAACACAGAGAATTCAGAAATATGGAAGCAACCAAAAAGCACTGTAATTATTGTAGAAAACAAAATGGCAGATGTTATAATTTACATGGAAAGATAGCTCAGAAAATAATTAATCTAGGAAAAAATAGATATTTTACAGAAAATGGTAATGTATTCAGAAGACAAGACAAAGAAAAATTTATCAGGGTTTCAGAAAACATCAAAGAAGAAAATAAATCACTATGTTTTTGAAATTGTTTAAGAAAATTTCCAGAATTACAAAACTACTATTACTATTACCACCACTACAATAACCTTCTGCAAATGAGAAACATTCTACAAAACTCTACTAAAAGAGAAACTTAAAATTCCAATTATCCAAGTACATCACTATCAAGCTTCAAACCTGCAATAAACCCAAATTATTAGTATGAAAGAATAAAGGAATCACATCAAAAAAAGAGGAGAATTCATGGCATAATAGATTTTTTCCTACAAAAATTTCCCAGGATTATAATTTTCTATAAAATTAGAATTATCTGGAGTTGGTGTATTATATAAGTAAATATGTATGAATGTGTATGTGTGTGTATGTGTGTGTGAATATAAAAACTTAGCCTTGATTTCAAAACAAACTTACCAACAAATCTAAGCAGTTTGTTGAGAAAGCAAGAGAGGCTTTTAGCTAAATCAAAGAATTCATGGAGAAACACACACACACACACACACACACACACACACATTTCAAAAGAGCCTACAGAAATAGGCTAGAAAAATGCCTGGGTGAGTTGAGTACTTAAGAACAAAAGATACTTTTCAACTGTGATTATCTAGTTATCTTAATGTAAGAGTCCCAGATAAAAAATAATCACCCTATTGTATTGGTTAGATTACTGAATGATACAATTGGACTTGAAAAAAGAATAGAAGAAGCAGATAAGGGTGAGAAATAGTAGAAATTTGAGCATATAATTAAAGAGACTTTTCAGATAAACAAAGAAGAAAAATTCAGTTAAGATTTGAAAAGGGAAAAGGCCTGACAGTGTCTGGGGAAAAACTACCTTTGAAAAAGATGTTTCTGGGCACTGGCAAATTTAGAGATATTTATGAAAGGGGGCATCAAATTCAGTGATATTGAATTAATGGCATAAAATATAATAATTCTGTTGAGTATTGTTTTCTAATAGAAAAGCTGAAATAACAATATATTTGTGATACCCTTTGAAAAATAAAGGAATAATTTAAATGAGAGCGATTTAACAAATAATTTAATGAATAAAAATTTATCGATTATATCCTTAAATAGAAATAGATAAAATTCTCCAAAAAAGAAAAAGTATTAGAGAATTGATTAAAAATTAGAGTCTAACAAACTGCAATTTGTAGAACACACACATACATACACAGTATGTATACACATAAAGAAAGGAAATGTATAGATTTATATGGAACAGTTGGAATAATATTTATCATGATACATTTCAAGGAAATCTGGGATTGTTTTGATTTTAAGTACTCTAACTCCAAATCTAGTTTCAAATTATGTAGCATTAAGTGAAACATTAAATAAGGAAATGATATCATGCTTAAATGCATCATTGAAAAGGAAGGTATACCATGGGTGGATATTCAAGAACTAAGTAATGGAGTATTTAAATTTAGAGGGGAAACAATCTCAGTCATATATGAAGAACATTAATAATTATAGATTTCAATTCTAAATCATAATATAACAATTTCAAAAAAGATAATTTTTTTAAATTGCAGACAGAGGATATTGATTAGATTTAACAAATACATGGAAAGAATGAGAAAAGCAAGGAAAAATGGCTTTTGTCAAATATACATGGAACTTTATAAAATTTGGTCATGTTCTTCATCATAGAGATATGGCACAAATTTAGAAAAGGAAAATTTTAAAATATTTCATTTATTGCAAAATAAAATGGTACATAGCTTGGCCAAAGTTGCAAAATTATATGGAATTTTTTTTAATACCTGGATTAATGAAATTTAAAATGTAACAACAGATTACCTAAAAGACAAGCATGGATATCACATACTGAAATCTCTGAACTATAGCAAAAATAGTACTTAACATTAAATGCTTACTTTAAAAGGAAGAAAAAAAAACTGTCAAGTGAATATTATTTAGACAAAAGTGATATACTAAAAGAAAATATAAAAGTTATTAACATTGTCTTCATTTTACAGATAAGGAAACTGAGGCATATAAAGCTTAAGTGACTTAGCCAGCATCTGACTAGAAAATGTCTCAGGCTAGATATGAAGTCACGTCTTCTTGATTCCATGTTTGGTATTCTATCCACATAGCTGCCAAAGGTGACCTTTCCCAGTATCTCCTATCTGTATTCTTTAATGCCTTTTCTTTGAAGTTAGCTCCATATACACAGTTTATATCTTATTTGTGCATATTCATTTGTATGTTGTCCCCTTTCATAGAATGTGAGTTCCTTGAAAGCAGGGACTATGTTTTTTTCCTTCTTTTTTGTTTTTGTATCACTACAACTAAATACAGTGCCTGGCACAGAGTAAATGTTTAATAAATGCTTGTTAGCTGAGAAAGGAAAGATTACTTTGACTGTAAAGGAAAATGAGACAATTTCTAGGGAATATGGTAGATTTTTAAAAATTACTTTAAGAGCTCCTAAACTAGATGTCTAACCAGAAAAAAATAGGTAATGTTCAGATTAATAAAATAGGGAGAAGATAATTTAAATAGATCTGCCTTATAAGGAGAAATTAGATAGGTCTTAAGTGACCAGCTCCAGAAAAAGACTATAGAAACAAGTATATTCATGAACTAATTATCCTAAGCTATCTAAGAAATGGTCTATTTTACACAGACTTTTTAAAATAGAAAAATAAGATGTTAAATTTTTTTTTATTAGGTAAAACTAATTTTGGTTCTCAGTGAAAAGGAATATTAAGGTCAAACTCAAAAAAATAGTGAAGCAAATCATTTAAATAAAGTAGTGTGTAAAATAAAATTATTATTTTAAAATATGTATTAGTGGTAATTATATTAGGAATGAGAGGGGTGAGACTTCTGGGAGTGGAACCAAGATGGTGGAGAGCAGACAAGACTCTCTGTAACCTCTTCTAACTTCTTTCAAACCAACAGCAGATTAAGCCTCTAAACTGGTTTGGAAGTCAAAGAATCCACAAATATACGGAGTACAACACATTTCTAGAAGAAGTTACCTTGGAAGAACTTCAGAACAAGTCTGGTTCAATTGGGCAGGGGGACAGTCTGCTGAGCCCAGAGTGCTGCCTGGGGAGACCAGGGTAAGAAGCTGGAGCAGAGTCAGAGCTTTGTAACTTCCACATAGCTGGGAAAATTCTGTTGAGCCTCTTAGGCCACTCTGTCCTGGTTGCAAGCAGGTGGTTTGTGAGATTTGCCTTTTGTAAAAGACAAATTGTAAACCACTGAGCCCCAGACCTAGCCACCCTTACCCAGTACTGAAAATCAATCAGCAGAACGGCCCCAGAGCAAATTAAAGCAGCTGTTGCTTCTTTGCATTGAACAGACCTCAAGGCTTAAAAAAATGAATAAAAAACAAAAAAAGAACTCTCACCATTGACAGCTTTTATGGAGAGAGAACAAGCCTCAAATTCTGAGGTTCTTAAAGGCAAAGCAACTCCAGAAGAAATCCCAAAGAGAGAAATGAGCTGGTCCCCATTTCACAAGGCTTTCTTTGAAGATTGCATAAAGGATCTTAGAGTTAGAAGAAAAATGGGGAAATGAAATGAGATCTTTGCAAGAAAAAGCATTTGATAAAATCCAACATCCATTCCTATTAAAAACACTAGAGAGTATAGGAATAAATGGACTTTTCCTTAAAATGATCAGTAGCATCTATTTAAAACCATCAGCTAGCATCACATGTAATGGGGATAAACTGGAACCATTAACAATAAGATCAGAGGTGAAACAAAATTGTCCACTATTGCCATTACTATTCAATATTATATTAGAAATGCTAACTTTGGCAATAAGAGAAGAAAAAGAGATTAAAGGAATTAGAGTAGGTAATGAAGAAACCAAATAATTAGTCTTTGCAGATGATATGATGGTCTACTTAGAGAAGCAACTAAAAAACTATTAGAAATAATCCATAACTTTAGCAAAGTTGCAGGATAGAAAATAAATCCACATAAACCATCAGCATTTTTGTACATCACTAATAAAATTCAACAGCAAGAGATACAAAGAGAAATTCTATTTAAAATAACTATCAATAGTATAAAATATTTGGGAATCTACCTGCCAAGGGAAAATCAAGAACTATATAAGCAAAACATTTTCCACACAAATAAAGTCAGATCTAAACAATTGGAAAAATATCAAGTGCTCTTGAATAGGTCAACTGAATATAACAAAGATGACAATACTACCTAAACTAATCTATTTATTTAGTGCTATACCAATTAAACTCCCAAGAAACTATTTTACTGATCTAGGAAAAATAACAACAAAATTCATCTGAAAGAACAAAAGGTCAAGAATTTCAAGGGAATTAATGGGGGGAAAAAGCAAATGAAGGTGGCCTAGCTGTACCAGATCTAAAACTATATTATAAAGCAGCGGTCGTCAAAACCATTTGGTAATGGCTAAGAAACAGAGTAGTTGATCATTGGAATACGTTAGGTTCACAGGACAAAATAGCCAATGACTATAGTAATCTAGTATTTGATAAACCCAAAGACCCCAGCTTTTGAGATAAAAACTCACTATTTGACAAAAGCTGCTGGGAAAATTGGAAACTAGTATGGAAGAAACTAGGCACTGACTCACACCTAACACCGTATACCAAGATAAGGTCGAAATGGATTCATGATCTAGACATAAAGAATGATATTATAAACAAATTAGAAGAATGTAGGATGGTTTACCTCTCAGAACTGTGGAGGAGGAAGGAATTTGTGGCCAAAGAAGAACTAGAGATCATCATTAATCACAAAATAGATAATTTTGACTATATCAAGTTAGAAAGTTTTTGTACAAACAAAATGAATGCAGACAAGATTAGAAGATAAGCAATAAACTGGGAAAACATTTTTACATTCAAAGGTTCTGATAAAGGCCTCCTTTCTAAAATATATAGAGAATTGACTGAAATATATAAGAATTCAAGGCATTCTCCAATTGATAAATGGTCAAAAGATATGAACAATTTTCAGATGAAGAAATTGAAACTATTTCTACTCATATGAAAAGGTGCTCCAAATCACTATTGATCAGAGAAATGCAAATTAAGACAACTCTGATATATCATTGCACATCTATCAGATTGGCTAAGATGACAAGAAAAGATAATGACAAATGTTGGAGGGGATGTGGGAAAACTGGGACACTGATACATTGTTGGTGGAACTGTGAACAGATCCAGCCATTCTGGAGAGCAATTTGGAACTATGCTCAAAAAGTGATCGAACTGTGCATACCCTTTGACACAGCAGTGTTTCTACTGGGCTTATATCCCAAAGAGATCTTAAAGGAGGGAAAGGGACCCACATGTGCAAGAATGTTTGTGACAGCCCTTTTTATAGTGGCAAGAAACTGGAAATTGAATGGATGCCATTCAATTGGAGAATGGCTGAATAAATTATGAATATATGAATATTATGCAATATTATTGTTCTGTAAGAAACAACCAGCAGGATGATTTCAGAGAGGCCTGGAGAGACTTGCATGAACTGATGCTAAGTGAAATTAGCAGAACCAGGTCATTATACACGGCAAGAACAAGACTATATATGATGATTAATTCTGATGGACATGGTTCTCTTCGACAATGAGATGATTCAAACCAGTTCCAATTGTTCAGCGATGAAGAAAGCCATATCCACCCAGAGAAAGACCTGTGGGATCGGAATGTGGACCACAACATAGCATTTTCACGTTTTCTGTTGATGTCTGTTTGCATTTTGTTTTCCTTCTTACTTTTTTTTCTCTCTAGATCTGATTTTTCTTATACAGCAAGATAACTGTATAAATATGTATACATATATTGGATTTATCATACATTTTAACATATTTAATATGTATTGGACTACCTGCCATCTAGGGGAGAGGATGGGGGGGGGAAGAGGGAAAAATTTGGAA
Source organism: Myrmecobius fasciatus (assembly GCA_023553655.1). Classification (NCBI taxonomy): domain Eukaryota; kingdom Metazoa; phylum Chordata; class Mammalia; order Dasyuromorphia; family Myrmecobiidae; genus Myrmecobius; species Myrmecobius fasciatus. The sequence continues at coordinate 143,469 of JAJPUD010001301.1, read as the reverse complement.
CAAAAGGTTTTACAAGGGTCAGTGTTGAAAAATTACCCATGCATGTGTTTTGTAAATAAAAAATTTTTAATAAAAAAAAGGAATGAGAGGTTTGCAATAAATCCCACCAGTACCAACATTCATGAAAGTTAGTTGTCTAGCAATAAAAGCAGGAAAAGCTTTTCAATCAGTCAAAAAGTTTTTATTAAATAACTACTGTGTTCTAGGCACTGAGCTAAATATTGCAGGTACAAGAAAAACCTAGTATCTGTCTTCAAGAAACTTTCACTCTAATGGAACAAACAATACAGCTGGATATTTTTTGTCTTTGTATCTTTGGTATCTTGTGTGGCACATTGCATATAGTAGGGGTTTAATGGAAACTTCTTGAAATTAAATGAATTCAAGTATTAAAATAGAAACTCTTCCTCAGAAGATAAAACAGTATCTATTTTAAAATAATAAAATAAACTAACTTTATGAGAAAAAAAGAAATAGTAAAGCCATTCTCAGACAAACATGATACAGAATTATCTAGTCACTAATCCTAGTTAACACTGTTTTAAAAACCTTAAATTTAGCATTAAAGAATGAAACAAAAAAGTTATTAAACTACTGAACACTAGAAAAGTGACTAGGATGACTTGATTGTGTGTTATGTGTATACTGTTATTGTTCATTCATTTTAGTCATGTCTGACTCTTCACATCCCAGTTAGGGTTTTTTGGGGTACAAAAATAGTGGAGTGGTTTGCCATTTCCTTCTTTAGCTCATTTTACAGATGAGAAAACTGAAGCAGAGTTAGATGATTTGCACAAACAGCTAGTGTCTGAGGCCATATTTGAACTCATTTTTGCCACTAAGCTCAGCGTTCTATCCATTGTGCCACTTAGTTGTCCCATTGTGCGATATAGTAAAGGCTTAATAAATACTTGATGAATTGAATTAACATATAACACCTAAAATGGTTATGTGTGTTATTATAAATAGTATTTCTCTATTAATCTTTTTTTAGTGATATACAAAAATATAGGTTTTTTCTGGGCTTGTCTTATACAATACCATCTTGCTAATAATGTAAATTATTAGTGAATATGCTTATTTATCTGTAAGGTCATCCACTGTTACCCAAGCCACTGCCAGTCTCCCACTTTGGTAGCATGAAAAGTAGAAATAATTCTAAAATGAGATGAGGTTACTTGGGTAAAGATAGCCTGTGAAAATGAGCTATAGAGTTGATCTATGCACCTATTCAAGTACCAGGAGAGTTCTCAGCTTGTGGACAGCCATGATAAATTGCAGCCAAATGGCTTCAGGGTATAATAGCTAGTCTCCCATTCCAATGCTCCCAGAATTCCCCAAATGTGCATGAACTAACTCTATAAAAGGGATAATGTTTTCCATGTTTCTTAAAGGATCAGATCTTTTTAATCCCCCCACTTGTCTTTGCCAGTATTAAACACCCAACCAGAATTTAGATCTTTTACATTCATCAGGCATTCTGAATATACTTAAGAATGCAATAGCAGAAAAAAATTTAAGCATTGACCATTTTTGAAAACTAATTGATGGGGCAGATCTCTGTCTCTGAATCTTTCACTTAGAATGGAACAGAAAATTGGATGGGGCTAATAGCAAGCAACCATTCAGATGATTATTAGGGATCATAAACCAATCCCTTATTGGAAGAAGAGAAGCTAAGGACCTAGTTAGCCTTAGCAATTATATCCCTCCATCTCACCAGTCAGATCCTGGTAGTCTGGGTGGCCCATCAGCTACCATCCAGTAGCCAGCTGACAGTTTTCTGGAGGAAGCAGAGCTAAAGATCAGGTAGCCAGAAAGAAACTTACCAACCTTCAGAAGAATGAATGGTGTGTGAAATATAATTTAGTTTCTCCTTTTCAGAAATCTCAAAATCCATTTCAAAAGCATCATCAAACTGGTAAATTTTAGGACAGCATCTATTAAGCCACTTCTGGAATCCAGTGTCCATATGACCACACTTGCCAGATATTGGACTAGTAATTGGAAGTAGTGATGCATGACACAAACCTCCCCTCCTCAAAATTTGCTGTAGTAGGTGGCATGGTGATAAAATGCCAGGGTTCAAATCAGGAAGTCCCAAATTCAAGTTTGACCTTGAACATTTACTAGCTGTGTGATCCTAGGCAAGCTATTTAACTTCAATTTCCTCATCTGTAAAATGGGAATAACAAGAAGCACTTACTTCTCATGTTATGAGTATTAAATGGAGTAATAATTCTAATTATGAATAATTAGCACAGTGCCTGGCACATAGCAATCTCCATATAAATGTCAGCTATTAGTAATTGTAATACGTCTACTAATATAATGTGAGAGTAATTTCTTGCAGTTTCTCCTTTCCAAAAATCTCAAAGTCCATTTCAAAAACAATATCAAACTGGTGAAATCTAGGATACCATAATAATTATAATTATTATGAGTAATCAGAATAATACCTAGCACATAGCAATTATTATATACATGTAAGCTATTATCAGTAATAGCATTTCTCAAAAATAATTTGAGGTTGATAGAAAAATTCCATTTATAATCATAGATCATAACATCTGGCCAATAGTCTAGTAAGACACACATGAGACATATTAGCAGAAAACTTCAAAACAATTTTGACAGGGAAAAAAGACTAAGAGAACATGTGGAATGATATTCTCTGTACTCAAGTCAAATCTAAGCAGTAAAATTATCAATACTGCCCAAATAAATGTATAGATGAATTTAAAACAATGTCTGTCTATACACAATTGATTTTTTTTCAATTTGAAAACTAAATGAAAAAACATACATGGAAAAGTAAACAAGAATATATAAAGGAGCAATAAAATCCTAATAAAGATATTCATTTTATGTAGCATGGAATCCTTGTCATTTACAGAGAATAGGAAACTATCCATAGGACTCAATTGACCTGAAGAACTAGGAATACAGAAAACCTAGAGCACTGAGGAATGGGTGTTATTGAAGTCTGGCAGAATTCCTATTGTCCTGCAGGATATCATTTTGACTAAATCTTGCTGTCAAGGCAAATGTGGATTTAGAAGAGATCAATGTAAACTTTAAACAACTATATTCTTTTAACCTTTTATTTTATCTTTTACTTCATGATATGGCCCTTGATTTCAACTGTATATATTCCAATTCTGAGCTTGAATCACTAAATTGGACAGAGTTAATCTTGTCCAAAATTTCAAAGTCTGAAATTGTGTAAGTAAAACTCCAGTATGTTGCCCGCATGAGTCACAGCTGCGGTGATTAATCAAAATGAGTATATTGTGTAGACAGACATCAAGAGTTCTTTGCAATCAGTACCTGGATAGGTGATTACAGAAACTTCTAAGATAGTTACTATGCTTAAAGCCAAAAGAAAGCCCTTATGTCTGTGACTAAATGTCTTAAGAAAAGACCACGTATACTATGCATTTTAATTTGATAAATGGTTTAAGTGCATAAAAAAGAATGGCATAAAGGAGAAATGAAATCTATTTCAATTGTCCAAGAAAACTATTTGTCATTAATAGAATCAAAGCATCTAAGAAATTAGTGTTAGAGAAACTTAAGGTTATAAAAAATGGAAGGAAGGAATCATTAATTAGAAAATTAAGTGGGGTGATATTATTACATAATACTTTGATCCATACCTTCTGTCGCACACTAGGCTGAATTTCAATAGTCTCAATGGCCTAAATGTTAAAAAAAAAAAAAAAACAGGAAAGAGAGAAAGAAAAAAGGAATGTACAAAGGCAGAAATGATATTTATCAGTTGTAGATTGAAGAATGTTCAACATCTAGTTAGTAAGTAGAGGAGTTTGTTGTATTCAAAATAGATTTAATTGCATAAAAATAAAAGTATTTTATAACAAAAAGCAATGCATTTATCACAAGAAAAGAAACAAATTGGAGAATATTCTTTTTGTTGTATTTACATGACAAAAAAGCAAGTAGATAGCACAGTAGATGGAGTGTCAGGAGTAGAGTCAGGAAGACTTGAATTCAAATGTGACCTTAGACACTAACTGCCTATTTGGCCTTGGGCAAATAATTTAATCCTGTTTGCCTCAGTTTCCTTATCTGTAAAAATGAGCTGGAATAGGAAATGGCAAACTGGTTCAGTACCTTTGCAAAAAAAAAAAAAAAGAATTCAAAACATCAAAAACCCAACTGTGGTCATGAAAAGTTGGACACAAGTGAAACATAAACAATATATGATAAAAATCTATCAGAATCGACACAGAGCTAATTCAAATTTAAAAGAATAAAACTCCCTGTTCAGTAGATAAAGAGTCAGAGCAAAGAGTAAATTATTCTCTAAAGAGAAAATGTAAATTGTTAATAATTGAATTGCATGAAAATTTACTCTAACTTTAATCAGAGAAATTAGAATTAAATCAACTCTACCTTGAAAGCATGAGAAGATAAAATTTAATATCGATGACATTGTAGAGCTTTCTCTTAAATTGTTGGAAATATATAAATTTGTATACTTTTTGTAATCTGGAAATATGCAAGAATCACAGAACTGCTCAATTGCATTGGTCCAGTGCTTTGTTTTTTTTTTTTTGTTGTTGTTGTTTTTTTGTTGTTGTTGTTGTTTTTTATAGGACCATGTCCTATAAATGTCATTAAAAGGAAGAAAAGGTATGTTTTTACAATAACAATAATAGCTAGTATTTGTATAGTGAATTAAGATTTGCAAAATATTTCACATTTGAGTTTTGCCACAATCCTATGGAGTAGGCGCCGTTATATCCCCAGTTTACAAGACGTACAAATTAAAGTTGAGAGAGGTAATATATTTATCCAGGATTACACAGCTAGTTAAGTTTCTTAGGCAGGATATGAATTTCAGTTTTCCTGTCTAATATTCTCTCCATTGCATGTGTTCCATAATATCCATAGGTGCTTTATTTATAATGATCCAAACTGGAAATGGTCTATATGTTTAACCATTGAGGAATGACTGAATAAAACAGGGTATATCGATATAGTTGTGAGTTTGGAAGATTTAGATTCAAGTCTGACTATACCAACTGCCCATCCAAGGCAAATACTTGACCTTCTCAGTGGCCCAGACCCTTTCAACATAAGCTAAAGCAAAAGGTGAGAATCTGCAATAAATGAAGGGAAAGTCCCCTGCCAGAATCACCTTATACCAATGAAATTATAGGTCTAGTAGAAAAAAATTATCGAGATGAAAATAATTTGGATTTTTCATTATCACTCTAGATGTCATTCCTTATTTTGTTTATGGCTTATAATTAAGATTATTAAAGCTTTGTTTTAGTCTTTATATGCTTAATGGACAGTACAGTGCCTGGTATATAGATGGTGTTTAACAAATGCTTATCAAATTGAATTGTTCAAAAGAAAAACAGTCAGAGCTTTGTTGTATATAATATTAATCATGTGTTTACCCTTCTAATTCTCATCTGTGTTAGCAGATCTTGTATTTATAATGAAGATGTAACTGGAGAAAGGTTAGAACCATCACAGGAGAAGGAGGGCTAAAGCACGTTTCACCCCTGATTCCTCTCAGGATGGCTGCCTCCTGAGTATTGAGAACCATCTGTTGGGGCAGCCAACATGATGAGCAAAGGCACTGAATGCGGGGGTGCTGGTAGGGGTAGTCAAAGACTATCAGATAGTGATCAGATTGGCTCATGAAATGAAAAGAGAAAACAGGCAAAGGTTAGCATAGCCAGGTCGTAATTCAACTCGGGGTTCCCAGTGATAACATGAGCTTCACTCTGATGTCTCACATCACGAGAGCCTCCGAATGAAATTATAGCTTCCCAGCCCATAACTCACACAGTTCCCTGTTATTTATTCTTAGCTACAACGTTGCTGGACACACATATTTTAGTGAGAGATGATATAAAATTTCTGGGCTGACATCAGAGCTATAAATCTGGCCACTTCAAATAGAATATGCTCCATCCAGTCTATTTCCAGTGAGTGGAGTTCTATTAGGTCTTGCTTTGTGCATAAAACTTGTGGTGGGCATGTCTTCCTGAGGACCCAAGAAGGATGGATCCCAAGAGATTTCTAGGTCTTGGCCAATTTGGGTCTTGACAGAGAATATAGATAAAAGGGACATAAACTAGTTCCTCTTAAGTAGAGCTTCTAGGAATTTCCTAAATGTCTTTTGCCACTGCCCTATTTTTGATCCTTTGAGGTTCCACAGTTGTCTTATATTTGAATAGGCATATGTTCAATTCAATTCAATAAGTATTATTAACTGGGAACTATTTGGCAAACTCTGACATATGAAGATGAGACAAAGAGCAGTTCCTTGCATTCAAGGAACTAGAATTCTATTGGAGGAATGTAGTATGTATTCAAGTAAATAAATACAAATTATATGAAATAATATCCAAAGACAGAATATGTTATGTAGTGTATCATTATGTACCTAATGATTTAATCCTTAAGATTTAAGTCTGTACAGACTGGCTTCCATCTTGGAGACCTTTCACAAATCACTTTCTGGGGTTTGTGATGTCCTTATCCAAATAACTGTGAAACTCTTGGAATGTGCCTTATTTTTTCCCATTCAAAGTTTCTTGTGGGGAATCTGGTGAAGTCTCAGAATATCATTATGATGTATGTCAAGAAGACCACAGAATCCCTAAGGGGATGGCAGAATTCACCAGAGAAGGGATGAGAATTGTACCACTGTTTATGGGCCACTGTAAGTCCTTTGTGTTATTTTTTTCATTGTACATAGGGTGACATATAAAGGCTGTACTGTATCCAATATTTGTGAGCTGAGTACAAGCATAAGAACTGAGACCCTTTTAATCACATCCACATAGACGTGGTCATGAACCATATTCTAAGCCTGACAGGAATCTTTGGATGATAAGGAAAGGAGTAAACTCTGAAGTTCCAAGGAAAACTTGGGAGAGGGAAAAAAATAAGTCCAAGGGATCGACTTATAGAATGCTTTTCTGGACTAAGGGTTACAAGAGAATGACGCTTCCAGTTTCTCTTGATCCCAGTTAATATTCCAAGTAACTAACTTGCTTGTAAACCTCTGATTAGCAATGTCCATTTTGCCAATATTTCTTTTTATCTTCCCTATTCAATCAAGATCTGTGATCCCACATGCTCAATGCTTAAGACCAAGTTCCTCAGAAACAGCAAAAGCTTTGAGTGCTTAATATTCCCTAGCAAGAATAATTTTGTTTCTTGGGGAAACAAGAAGTTTCAGTCCAAATTGCCAGCAAAGAATGTAAGTGGGCCTGGACAAAGATAAGCCAAACTTGAAGCCTGAAATAGCTGGAAAATTCCCTTTTCATGGAGGGGATTATATTCAATACCAAAATCACGGGCTGTAAGTCCCTAAATTTAATATTTTTAAAAAGCTTAGAGATCTTCTTTGTCTATGAGGGGTCAAGAGGAGATGGAGTCTTGCCATTTAAAGTTTTTTTTTTTTTTAAACTGAGACATTATCTCAGTTCCAACTAGGAACTGTTCTTTGTTTCATTTTTCTATGCCAGAACCTGGCACAGAGCAGCTACTTCATAAACTGGCAACTCTTGATACTGTTTACTACATTCATTTGTAATGAACAAGGTCCAACCAACAGAACATGAAATGAAACATGACAAGTGAATTTCATAGATGCTACCCTGAGCAAAGTAGAATTAAAGTTTTCTTTCCAGCTCCTTAATTGTTAGTGCTTTCTCTCACTCTTTCCTCAAATTCTATGTACATATTTGTATAAATATTGCATAATTCCAAATAAATGTGTGTATTTAATTATTTATATTTTATATTTTTATATTATTTATATTTTACAATAAAGAAAACATTTACATTTTCTTAGAAAAAGGGACTGGGTTTTTGTTATCATTGGATCTAGCGTGGTGCCTTGCACCCAAAAGATATTCAATAAATGACTTGGATTGAGTTAAATAAAAGTAGTGAAAGAGTCTTGAGTGTCCTTGAAATTGCAAAGACATCTAGAAACAAAGAAAACCAAATAAAAATTATACTTTATTTTGCTTGGAAAACCTAAAATAAATCCCTGTTGTCAAAGGTCTCCATTTTCATTTTTCATTTGAACCTTGAAACAAACCATATCTGTTTAATTAGCTCTTTATTTACCTAAACTTGAGAGTGAGTATCTAGTACTTACTGGGCAACTAGCTAGCATAGGAAATAGAGGGTCAGACCTGGACTCATGAAGAACTGAGTTCAAATCCAACCTCAGACTAAATAATATTGGAAAAGTCACTTAATCCTATCGGCCTTAATTTCCTCAGCTTAAAAAATGGCAAGCCACTCCAGTGGTCATAAAGAATTGAACATGACTGGATTGGGGGGGGGGGCGGAGCCAGGATGGCAGAGTAAAAAAGTGACTCTCTGCATCCTCCTCCAATCTTCTCTCAAATCAACAATAAAATAAGCCTTTGAACTGATCTTCAAGTCAATGAATTCAGAAATATTTAGACACTGCTTTCAGATATCTCTGAAGAACTTCATATCAGGTTTGTTTAACTCGGACAGAGGAATAAACAGTCCACTAGGTGCAGCCCAGAAGTGAGGGTGGGACTCAGCTCAGTATGGCAGAAACTCCAAACTCCAAACACCTGGAGTTTATCTGAGGCACTTGGGACACTCTGCCCTGACTGGGGACAGGTGTTCTGACAGATTTGCCTTTTTTTAAGGAGTAATTTGGACTTAGTCCTGGCCCCCACCGGCCCAGCACCTTAAGTTAATTCGCCAAATTGCCCCAGGGCAAAGTCTTTAAGCTGCCTTTTTTTTGAGCCTTAAAGAGACACCCATGCTATCTAAAAAAATGAAGAAGCAAAAGAGAGCTCTCACCATAGACAGCTTCTATAGAGAGAAAGAAGGGCTGACCCCAGACCCTGAGGTTCCTTTAGACAAAACTCCAGAGGAAGTTATTAAGGACCATTACTGGTCCCCTTTTCAAAAGGCCTTTCTGGAAGATTGCATAAAGAACCTCAAAAGAGAGCTGGAGGATAACTGGGAAAATAAATTGAAATCAGTGCAAGAAGGATATAATGCCCTGCAAAAGAGATATGAAAAAGACACCAATTTATTGAAAAATGAAATTAGTGAAGTCGAAAAAGAGTGCAATGAACAAATTGGCCAGTTACAAAAGGAGCTTAAAAAGGTAACTGAAGAAAACAGCACTTTAAAAATAAGAATTGAACAAATGCAAGCCATTGACTCAATAAGACTTCAAGAATCAAACAAAAACAAAAAAAATGAAAAATTAGAAGAAAATATGAAATATCTCCTAGGAAAAACAACTGACTTGGAAAATAGATCTTGGAGAGACAATCTAAGGATTATTGGACTTCCTGAAAGCCATGATGAAAAAAAAGAATCTAAACACTATCTTCCAGGAAATCCTGAAAGAAAACTGCCCTGAGATTGTAGAATCAGAAGGCAAAATTACCATTGAAAGAATTCATCGAAAAGACCCCAAAATTAAAAACCCAAGGAATATCATGGCTAAATTTCAGGACTATTGCACCAAGGAAAAGATTCTGCTAGCAGCTAGAAAGAAACAATTCAAATACCGAGGATCAATAATTAGAATCACACACGATTTGTCAGCCTCCACATTGAAGGATTGAAGGGCCTGGAACCAGATATTCTGAAAGGCAAAGGAACTTGGATTATAGCCAAGAATAACCTATCCAGCTAGAATGAGCATTATCCTCCAGGAAAAAAGATGGTCATTTAATGATATAGGTGAATTTCACTTATTTCTAATGAAAAGACCAGATCTGAACAAAAAATTCGACATCCAAACACAGAAGTCAAGAGAAGCATAAAAAGGTAAAAAGGAAAGGACTCTTGAGAACTTTATTTCTACCATGGGGATACTTAAAGTTTGGGGGTATAATTAACTAGATATTACTTTGATAATATGAAAAAGAAAACTAGAGGGGGAAAGGTTGTCATACTGGGGAAAAGAGGGGAAAAGAGGGGAAAAGTGGTAAAATAAGATCTAAAAAAGAGGAGGTAAAAACAAGGTAAAATCTCTTGAAGAGGCAAAGAAAACCTAATATAATTGAGAGAAAAAGGGGAGGGAGATAAGCATTGTGTAAATCTTACTCTCATCAGGTCATAAAAATGACAATACTACCCAAACTAATCTACTTATTTAGTGCCATACCAATCAAACTCCCACGAAATTATTTTACAGATCTAGAAAAAAATAGTAGCAAAGTTCATTTGGAAGAACAAAAGCTCAAGGATTTCAAGGGGATTAATGAAAAAAAGGCAGATGAAGGTTGCCTTGCTGTACCAGATCTAAAACTATATTATAAAGCAGCGGTCATCAAAACCATTTGGTACTGGCTAAGAAATAGAGCAGTCCATCAGTGGCATAGGATAGGATCGCAGGACAAACTAGGCAATAACTATAGCAATTTAGTCTTTGATAAACCCAAAGACCCCAGTTCTTGGGATATGTACTCACTATTTGACAAAAACTGCTGGGAAAATTGGAAACTAGTGTGGAAGAAATTAGGGCTTGATGCACACCTAACGACACATACCAAGATAAGATCTAAATGGGTTCAAGATCTAGATATAAAGAGCGATTTTATAAGCAAATTAGAGGAAGGTAATATAGTTTACCTCTCAGACCTGTGGAGATGGAATAAATTTATGTCCAAAGAAGATCTGGAACTCCTAAGTGAACACCAGATGGATAGTTTTGATTATATTAAGTTAAAAAGTTTCGGTACAAATAAAACTAATACAGACAAGATTAGGAGGGAAGCATCAAATTGGGAAATCATCTTTACATTTAATGGTTCTGACAAAGGCCTCTTTTCTAAAATATATAGATAATTGTCTCACATATATAAGAATTCAAGCCACTTCTCAATAGAGAAGTGGTCAAGGGATATGAACAGTTTTCAGGTGATGAAATTAAAACCATCTCTAGTCATATGAAAAGTTGCTCCAAATCACTATTGATCAGAGAGATGCAAATTAAGACAACTCTGAGGTACCACTACACACCTGTCAGATTGGCTAAAATGACAGGAAAAGATAACAATGAATGTTGGAGGGGATGTGGGAAAACTGGGACACTGATACATTGTTGGTGGAACTGTGAACGGATCCAGCCATTCTGGAGAGCAATTTGGAACTATGCTCAAAAAGTTATCAAACTGTGCATACCCTTTGATCCAGCAGTGTTTCTATTGGGCCTATATCCCAAAGAGATCTTAGAGGAGGGAAAGGGACCCACATGTGCAAGAATGTTTGTGGCAGCCCTTTTTGTAGTGGCCAGAAACTGGAAACTGAATGGATGCCCATCAATTGGAGAGTGGCTGAATAAATTATGGTATATGAATGTCATGAAATATTATTGTTCTGTAAGAAACGACCAGCAGGACGATTTCAGAGAAGCCTGGAGAGACTTGCATGAACTGATGCTGAGTGAAATGAGCAGAACCAGGAGATCATCATACACAGCAACAATAATATTACATGATGATCAACTCTGATGGACATGGCTCTCTGCAACAAAGAATTGTCTCAAACCAGTTCCAATTGTTCACTGAAGAAAACCATATACACCCAGAGAGAGGGATATGAAATATGGACCACAACATAACATTTTCATGCTCTCTATTGAGGTTTGCTTGCATTGTGTTTCCTTTCTCTGATTTTCTTTTTTTTCTTGTAGATAGGATTTTTCTTGCACAACTTGTCAAGTATTTCAACATTATTAACATGTAGTAGACTTCCTGCCATCTAGGGGAGGGGAGGGGACTGGGGGTAAAATTTGTAATGCAAAGCTTTGTAAAGATCAATGCTGGGGAATTACCCATACATATGTTATACAAATAAAAAGCTTTAATAAAAAAAAGAAAAAAAGAATTGAACATGACGGAAACAACTAAACACAAATTCTAAGCAAAATTCTAGGCATACAACTGCTGCTCAGGAAGCAGTTGAAATGGTTCATTGAATTAAAGAAACAAGCACACATTAATTTCTCTCTCTCTCTTTTTTTTTTTTTTTTGCTTTTCTATAAGGGATTCTTTCTGTGCTGGTATAACAAAAGGATATTTTGATTAAGGAGACCTTTTGTTTTTTCTAAAGCTGGGTTTATGCTTCTGACACTCTATGATCATGTGACTCAACCTCCCTAAACTTTAGTAATCTAATCTGTTATATTTGGATAGTACCTGCAGAGCCTTCCTTAGAAAGCTATTGCCAAGTTAACATGATAGAGATAGATATAGATATAGAATGTATTATAGCCTTAAAAATTAAATTCCAATCATTGCTATTATTGTTGTTGTTGTCATTTTTTATTGTAGTCTTTCTGTAATACTTTACCATATTAGGGAAGTGATCATGAATTCTTTTATTATGTTTTATTAGTGTCTTTTTTTAAACTTTATAATCATTTCTCTATATATCCTTTCTCCCATCATCTGATCCACCTCATGATCCTCCCAAGTTACAAAGAAAAGCAGTCAAGCAAAAACAATCAAGGCAGCAAGTGCATTTTTTTTTGCATGTGCCACATTTGGCATCCCTAATTATCTGACTTTTATATTCAGTATTGATCCTTGTATATATTCTGAGTACAGGTGCCTTTTCATGTGATTTTAATTTAAATTATTAAAGTAATTGAATATAATAATCAAATTGTCTCCAACAATCAAATCAATAATTTCCCAAGCAATGGATGCCCACTTTGATTCCATTTTCTTACTACTATAAAATTTTTCTGCTTTGGATATTTTGGTATATATGGGATTTTTTATTTATTTACTTTTTGTCATTGACTTCCTTCTGGTTCACTGGGCTAAAGGTCATGGACAATTTAATAATTTTTTTTTGCATGATTTCAAATTGTCCTTCAGCTCTGTGTCCCTGAATTCATACAGCACCACTATCATCGATTATTTCCAGTTTTTATCATACTTGCTGATGGATGAGTGTGAGATGAAACCTCAGAATTATTTTAATGTTCATTTATTATTAAAGGTAGCATGTTGAGATGGATAGGGAACTGTTTTCCAAGTCAGGAAGATCTGAGTTCAAGTCATACCTTGAACCTGTTCTGATTGTGAGACCCTGGACAAATCATCTAGTAATTACATGCTTAAGGTAACTCTGTTTCACTCTTGTGATGAAACTATAAGTTGCAGAGCAGAAACTGATCTGCATCAGTAAAAGTGTACATTTAACAATGAAATTTTAGGTCTAGTCCTTATTCCTTTCCTTATTAATAGTGCTTTGGAGTATTAATTTTTTTTCAAATTTATGGAATAAAACAGTTTTTCATAACATAGTATAATAAAAATGATTGCACATGAAATTGCAAATCTATTATGTACAACTTGACATTCCTTTTAAAATATAATAAAGTTATCACGTAAATTTCCTTCCCCTTTTTTTCATGTTTTAGAGATGGCTACCATAGACACAAATAAGTGTGTATATATGTAAAATCATTCCACACATATTTCTATTTATTTATTCCTTCTCTAGATGCAAATAGCATCTTTCTTCATATGTCCTTTATAGTTAGAGTATTTATAATAGTCAAAAACAGCTTGCATTCATCTTCACAAACATTTTGTCCTCATATCTACTGAAGAATAGTAAAAAATGTCAAAAAATTGAAAACAGAAAAAGGAAGACAAATTGACTGTTTATCTCAATTTCAATCACCAGAAATATTATCCTGTATAATGATTTAAGATGTACAAAAAGCATTATAGACTTTACCTGATTGGTACTTTATAACAACTCTATGAGGGAGGTACCACAAACATCGTTAAAAACCATTTTTTATAGCAAAGGAAATAAGACTCAGGTTAAACAGTTGGAGTTCTGTAGTTCTGCAATTAATAAGCATCAGAGCAAAGTAGCAGACCAGTTCTTGATTTCAAGTCCAGTTTTCTATCCATTATGTTATGTGGAAACCAAAAGGGAACAGAAACCATTTCACTAAGTAAACTCTGGTGCTCTGGGCAGGGAAATGGAGACTTCAAATCTCACTTCATACATCTAGTTGATGTATGATTGTGGAGAAGTTATTGAGCCTCTGTCTGGCTCAGTTTTCTTATCTGCAAAATGGAGTTAATGATAGCACCTATTTCCCAGTGTTTTTGTGAGGATGAAGTGAAATAATTGTGAATTTTTTTTGTAAACCTTAAAGTGCTATATAAATGCTCTATATAAAGCACTATATAAAGGCTAACGATATGGAACATAACAATTTCAGCATAAACTCACTTGAAAAACAGATAGAAGATAATTAGTTTTACTTTCAAAAGGAATTGGGATGGGGTGGAGAATAAGTCTATAGAAAATTTAGTTTGAGATACAGCTAAGCTAGCTAAGAATACTGATAGAAGACATGAGAAAGAAGACCAGAAAAAGCTATGAAATGCAATAGATTTGCTAGAGCTTCTACTGAAGATATTATCCTCTGGGTTTCCTGCCTTCTCAAATAAATTCCTTGGAAAACTACATTCAATGCCTCCATTTTCTCCTTTTACTCTATTCTAAGCTCTCTGAAAATTGGCTTCTAACTTCATTACATAAATGAAATTTCTTTCTGCCTTTGCCAAAGGTCTCTTAATTGCCAAATACAAAAGTAATTAAACTTTTCCTCCTTCATTCCTTCTTTCTTCCTTTCCTCTTGTGTCAGAAGAAAAAATATTGCTCATCTTAAACTCTTGATTAAAAAGAGGCTCTTGACTCTTTAATCTTTTTCTCCACTAGTTACTTTTATTCTGCTTACAAAAATATTTGTTTCCTCTGCCCTTAAAAATTTTCTCTTTGATTTTGCCATGCATGCTTGTTTCAAGTCATCATCTCCCCCCCCACTTTCATTCCATTACCAAACGTTTCCAAATAATAGGCTATACCCATTGCCTTTATACTTATTTGTTCCTTAACTACTTAAAAGGCTGATTTCTAAATTCTACCTCTTTACTAAAATTTTTCTGCCAAAGATGGCTGTGAACTACTAATTTCTAAATCCAATAGTCTCTTAATAGTTTTTACTTTGCTTGACCTCTCTTCATAATATAACTGCATTGGCCATTCCCTCCTTCTTGGAATTCTCCACTTCTAACTTGTGAAACAGACATTGTAGTATCTTTGTTCTCTATTTTTCTAACTGCTTCTTTTCTACTTCTCTCAGTCCCTAAAATTAGTATTCTCTAGAATTCTGTGTTCTGCCTTTTCTCTCTAACACTGTCTCATTTTATAATCTATATGCTACTGCTTAAGTATCAGATTATACATAAATGCTTCCTAACTGTTGGACTAAACTGAATTTCTTTCCCAAGTTTTGTCTGTTGAAACCTTCTAGCTACTGTCTCTTTAAAAGTTATCAAAACCAAAGTTATAATAATATTCTTACCCAAACCTGCTACTCTTTCAGTTGACTTTCCTCAGAGTTATCTTTGAATCTACCCCTCTCCCCATCCCTCATACCTGTCCATGTTTCTAAATCCTAATACCAGTTAACACATCTTCATGATATCTTTTGAATTCATTCCTTGCTTTCTAGCTATCTGTGCCATCAAGTTAAGGCTCTTATTATTTTTCTTACTGTGATAAACTCCTACTTGATTTCTCTACCTCTAGCCTCTGCCCTTTCTAATCTATCACAAACATTATGTTAATCTTCAGTTTCCTGGTGTGGCTCTGGTATATTTTCCAGATTTCACAGGCATATAGCAATGAAATCAGCACAATGACCCTGTAGACTTTCAGTTTGGTAGTCAGTCCTCCCCTCTCCCAAATACTGAGCTAGCTCTGGCAATGCATGTAACAATTTTATTAACAATATAGACATCCCTGGAAAATATACTGCCAAGGTAAGAGAACTTACCTATAGAATTTAAAACTTCTTCATTTACTTCTGATCTCATTTTCCTATGTCTGTCAAACCTGGACAATATAGGAGCATCATGCCAAGAAACTGAATTACTGCCATGTGATTTGTTTTAGGAAGATTCTGAAGATCATCTGGCCAGATAAGATACAAGACACTGAAGTCCTTGCTTGAACTAAATAGCCAAGCATTCCAATTCTACTGAAGAGAGCACAACTCCAGTGGGCTGGCCACACTGTTTTAATGCCAAATGTATACTTGCCAAAAAGATTATTTTATGGAGAACTCACATATGGCAAGTGCCCACAAAGTGGTCAGAAAAAGTGATACATTTTCAAGGTCTCAAGAACTTTAGAATTGATTATATGATGTGGGAGATATTGGCATAGGACAGTCCCAGAATAGCATTCCCTTTTCAGATAAAATGCTGTGCTCTTTGAGCAAAGCAGAATTTAATTCGTTCAGAAGAAACACAAGATATGCTAAGTCAGAGAAGCCCCGATATTTGTTCATAGAGAATATTTGTGACCAACCTCTAGACGAGCATTCCAAATTCACATTGGTCTGATCAGCCACGGTTGGACACGCTGTAACTCAACTCTGACATAGAAATGTCATTTTGATCTTCAAAAATGAAGACAACAACCAAACCATGTTAATCTTAATAAAGCAGTACTTCTATCCACATCAACCAAAGCTCAAAAACATTCAAAGGCGCCCTGAAATAAATTTCAAACTTTTTAGCTTGATATTCAAGGTTCTTTACAAAAGTAGATTCAACTTATGTTTCCATCCCTGTTTCATACTGCTTCCTACATATCTGCTATGCTTCAGATTGAACTATTTGTTGCCCCTTAAATTTATCTTACTTTTTACCATCCTGGTAATTTTATTTTTGAAAACTCTTCCTTGTGGAATTGTCATGAATCCTTTCATCTTCATTCAACATCTTTGTCTAACAAATGTCTACCCAAATTTCAAAATGCAGATTAAATATTACTTCCTCTAGCAAGCTTTTCTTGACCTCTTCTCCCATCTCCTGTAGTCGGAAGTTGTTTATCTTTTTTCTGGATTCTCATTTCACTTTCCTATATGATGCATTTATTGTAGTTATTTGCATTCATGTCTTTTTTCCATAAGTAGATTGTAAGTTTCCTGAGGGCAACAACTCATTTTCTATCCTCTTGGCACCTAGCATAGTGCCTTACGCATTACAAGTACTCATTAAATATTTATTCAATGAAGGAAAGTAAGAAAAATTCATTATTTGAAGGCACAGATACTCTCCTTGGTCCTGGAGGGTAAAAATAAATAGATTTCAGAGAAGTGAATGAGGAGAAGATATAGATGGGGAGATTTAGGCTTGGCTTTACAATCATTTTGTAAGAATCAGAACCAAATCTTGGGAGCTACCATAAGTAGTAGGTTTCCCCCTCACTGAAATGCTTCAGTAGAAGGAAAATGATTATTTGTCAATAATGTTCCTTTTTAAGGACATTTCAATTCCCAACTGCTGCCCAGGCCTGAAATGCTTTCCCCCTCCTTGTTGATGATCATGATCATGTCAGATGAGATTTTGGAAGTATATAATAATCAACCAAAATGACTATAGACATGGGTCCTGAGATAGAAAGTAAACATGAGCTTCTCCTTATGCTAACAGGTTTTTTTTTGTCCTATGTCCCATATGTCTTACAGCAAGGAAATTGAAAACAAGAGGGTAATTCCAGATTGTGAGTTCTAAGAAGTTACCCAAGTCAGCCTACACAGAGTTGTGGATAATACAAATCTACTGTTGAAAATCCTTTGGAAAAAAGTCTTAGTAAAAAGATAAAGCTTCTTCAGGGAAAAAGAGACACACACACACACACACGCACGCGCACACACACACGCATGCAGAGAGAGAGAGAGAGAGAGAGAGAGAGAGAGAGAGAGAGAGAGAGAGAGGGAGGGAGGGAGGGAGAGAGGGAAGGAGAGAGAGACAGAGACAGAAACAGAGGCACACATACACAAAGACAGAGACAGAGACACAGAGAAAGAGAGGGAGACAGAGAGAGGAGGAGGGAGACAGAGAAAGACAGAGAGCAACAGAGGGACAGAGACAGACAGACAAGAGATAGACAGAGACAGAGAAAGAGAGGGAGGGAGACAGAGAGCAACAGAGGGACAAAGACAAAACAGACAAGAGAGAGAGACAGACAGAGAAAGAGAGGGAGGAAAGGGAGAGGAAGGGAGGGAGAGGGAGAGGAAAAGAGTGTCAGAAAAATGGGTCTTTTTTTTCTTTTGGTTCTGTTTTGAAAATTATATTAAGGATCTCTGTTTTTGACTAGGATAACTTTTAAATTTTATGAATACTTCTTTCATTTCATGGAAAAATGATCTTTGTTTAAATCTTTGTAATTCTTAGTAATTAACATACCTAATTTGAGAATGGTGCTGATAAGCTGAATGTCACTGGTCCAATTGCTAGATCACTTGGTAAAGAAGAACTATTTATTCCCTGACTGCAAACTGTATCCTTCTTTTGAGTCAGATGTGCATTGAGTACATGCCTTTGGTCTCAAGGGACCACCTGTGAAGAAAGGGCAGAAAACAACCAGAGAGTTAGCAGGAAACACAACCCTAAAGCAAGCCCTCCTGGAGGAAGGTCTGTAGCGTCAGCCTGTATCCAGAGAAGCAGAATGTCAGGGGATAGAGATGACTTTAACATCAGGCAAACCTGGATTAACATCCTGCCTTAGACAAACACTATTGTGTTACCCTGGGCCAGTTACTAAACCTCTTAGAGATGTAGTCAACACTCTAAGATTCTAAATCACAGAAATGGTGCTGATCTAGAGGGAATTTCCTCACCTAGGGATTCTTCATATCAATGAAGCCACAGGTCTGGTTGTTATATCCCTACTGAGCGTAGGTAGCACCATCACCCTGTAGAAAAGATGGAAATAGGGGGAGGGTCATTACAATCATAATAGCAACATAGTTTTCTAGAATTCTAAAAGTTGGCTCATGTGGGTGGCAGTCAAGAAAAACAAAGAACCCCCAGATTCCTATGATACAAAGATGAGGGAATAAATAGCATATTGGAATTCTAAATTTTTGGAGGAATGCCTTAAAACACTGTTGCATTAGGAGTAGAATAGTAAAGGGGAGAGGGGTAAAGAAATGGAAGAGCTAAGATTGGGAATGGAGAGAATGGTAATTAACTATAAGGTATTTAACTTATTTAATTTTATTTAACACTTATTAAACACTATTCTGCAACAGATGAAATGCTATGAGCACACAAAAATGAGTTTTCTAAGAATATGAAGGGATCTTGAGAGAAGTAAACTAATGTCCTAGTGATTTCTGAGGGTTTTCATTCTCATGTGTACATTCTCTGCAGCTCCTAAAGCTGTACCTTGGTTCAAAAGAATGCCTTGAGGTTTGTTTTGTGTTCTATATTTATGTTTGGGGAACTAGCCATGAGAGTGCCACTTTTCTTATCAGTATAGGGCTTTGGGGGCAAGCAGTGCAGAGATTAGGGCAAGCAAATACCCAGGGGAAACAGCCGGTGATAGTAAGATCCCAGACACCTGCTGTGTGTCTGATCTTCCTGGGGCCTCCCTTATCTGCTTGAAGGACTCCAGGCTCAGCCTCTGACATTAAAGTGCTTAGCTTTGCTCACTCTGAGACAGAGAGTACAAATGTCATTATCAGTCCCATTTTACAAAAAGGAAACAAAGGCTCAGAGATGGTAAATAATTTGCTCAAGCCACAAAACTGGCAAGCATTAGGAGCTGAGACTTGCACTGAGTCATTCCCAATCCAAGTCCAGGGGTCTTTCCATATAATCATTCTGTCTTTCCAGAAGCAGGAACAAAAAGGTATGGTTGGAGTGAGGGGGGAAGGGGAGTAGACTGGAAGGAGAACAATGGACCCAGCCTTCAGGGAATGACTGTGTAAGGGCTGACAATCCTCTCTCCTATGTATGCTGTGCTGTGTGGTCTGCTCAAGATTTATAAACACAGAACCACTGTGCAACCACTGTGCCACTGAGTTGCTTCAAAGTGCCAGGGAGCCCTTAACATAGCTCTTGGGCATATGTTTGGTCTTTGTTTACTCTTCCCTAAAGGCAGACCAAATGGGCTATCTTTACATATCTAACTCAATTAAGCAGTTCACTCTTAAGTCAATAAAAACATGAAAAGTTTAGCAAAGTAAAGGTACTCAGAACTGGGGCAGCTAGTCAGGAGGAATCATGTTACCAAAAAAATCTCTTACCACTGAGAATCTACTATAACCAAAATACTGTAGAATTCCAACCAACGGGCTATTAGAAAACAATGTACACCAATGAACAGTTTGCTGCCCAGTGGCTCCATGTTTGTAGGTCTCAAACAGACCACACAGTTCAGGAAATACAAGTGGGCATTGCCACTACTTATGCGGTCATTCCCAAAGATCTGGCCCGGGATCAGATTCTTAGCTGGTGCTGAGGACATGAGATGCATTCAGTAAGTATTGTTTGACTTGAGAATTTCTATTTAATAACATTATAATATAGCATGACCTAGTCTCACTGCCAAACACTCATTTGCATATTTCTTGGAAATGGAATTTTCTTGGTATTCTATAATTTAATATAATACTACACTCTGAATGGAATGAAAGCATTGGGAGGTAAAACATAGAAAGAAATCAAGAACAAATACTTCATAAATGTAAACATAACTACTGATGATATAAATAGAACCAAGTGAACCAGATTCCCTTCCTTATTGTCATTCATCACATGTGTTTATGTCTGAAAATTTGGACTCAAATAACCCAACCTTATGACATAACACACCTTCCTTCAAGCATAACTGTACCAATAGCAACCCTTAGGATTATAGGATTAAGAACTAGGAGAGACCTCAGAAAAAAAAAAAAACAACTTTATTTTTTTCTTCTGTTTTACAAATGAGGGAACTGAGATTGGTTGGAGGAGCATGAAGTGGGAGTAATGGCACAAACTCACACTGCTAATAATAAGTGGCAGAAGTTTGAACCTACTTCAGTTTACATACTGAAGTGAGAACCTTACTCTAAACCCAGTGCTCTTTCTTTTATTCCTGAACATCTCTTCAGGATATAATCGAAATATCATCAACCCCAATAAATTGCCTTTTCTTTTCCATTAGCTGAAAGGCATTAGGGTTGGGTAGATGGAGTGAGGGACTTTGGGTTGGGAAGAACTGAATTCAAGTCTTGCTTCTGACCAATATTAACTGCATGACCATGGGCAAGTCACTTAACTGCTCAAGTCTCAGGCAACTCCCTATTACTTACTAATAAGTCATAAACTGAAATCTGTTTTAGTGAAGGAAGTTTCTACCCTGATGAGAAAACCACAGGTTTTCCCAGTATTGAACTTGACCCATTTCATTAGCTATTTTTGTATTCTACAATTCCTGAATCTCAGCAGTGAACAAAATGCCCTAAAGACTTACCAGAGGTTTTATAAAAGAGAGCAGGCACCCATTAGACTATGACCTCCTAAACTATGACTTTTGCCTTTCTTTGTAACCAGTGCTTGGCCCAATTCCTGGTATACAGCAGGCATTTAATAAATGCATATTGATTAACAAAAGGTGGATGTCCTCAAAAAAGTTTAATGATTCTTCCCAATGATATAATCACTAGGCATAAACCCCAAGGAGCTTAGGTGTAATAAGGAAGATACCAAATATATAAAAAATATTTATAACTGCTTTTTCATAGTATTAATAACTTGAAGTGAAGTAGGTATCCATCTATTGGGGAATGGATGCTCAAATTGAGGTATATGAACAAAAATGTACATGTTATAGAATTCAGATTGGGTTAGAAATAGGGAATATTAGTGGAATGGAATGGAATATTATTGTATCAAAAATACCAATGGATATGTAGAAATCATAGAAACTTGAGCACAGTTTTATGAACTAATGCAGAGCAATGTAAGCAGAACCAGAGCAATATTATCCAACTAACACATTAAAATAAAGGAAACAATATTGAAAGAATTCAAAATTCTAATTAATATTATGAACCACAATGACTTATGAGGACTGAGAATGAAGCATGCTTCCTCTCTCTAGGTAGAAACGTGAAGACTATGGGTACAGAATATGGTATATTGTACTGCTGTTTTTTGTTTGTTTGTTTCAATATATTTCTTTATTTATTACAAGATATGGTTTTGTGGAGAAGTTATTGGGAAGTGGCAGCTGTGCTTTTTTTAAAAAAAGCATCAAAAAAGTACTATAATACTTCAGTTAAAATGCTGGTTACTATGGATCTGATGTCTTTACAATGGTCATGATTATAAGATGATTGCTGAATAGGCAGACCCCTAAGCAATCCATCTTGCCAATAATTCTTGTTACAATTTGTTCAGTTACCTTGATAGATGTGGATATTTGGTATATAAGTCAGATCATGTTAGAGAACATCCAGTCTCTAGCTTCAATGAGCCTCTTCTCTGAAAAACAAAAAAAGTCAACATAGAAACAAATGTTTATTATTTGTTACAATTGGTGGCTTTTTATCTTCCAACTCTACCTCTGCTTCATTTCTTCTAAAGTTATTCTTTGTTCTTGCCACAATCTAAAACTCCCCTTCTCTTTTCTCTCAACCCATCTTTCACTGACTCACTTAAACAGCAATCATTTTTTAAGGATCTACTATGTACACTGCAATAACTGGAAGGGATAAAAAGATTTTTAAAAAAATAATAAACAGTGCCTGGAATTAAGAAGCTTCCATTTTATTTGGGAAGAAGACATGCATGTATATAAATATGTACAGAATAAGTAAATATAGAATAAACACAAAATAAACACAAGGTGATAGAATAAAAAAGAGGAGGGATAGCATTATCATTTAGAGAATCAGGAAACGAATTTAGGTAAGAGATAAGGCCTGAGTTTCATCTAGAAGGAAATTAGTGATTGTATGAGGCAGAGGGAAGAAAGGAATGTATTTTGGGCATGGAGTATGGTCAATATAAAAGTAAGGAGATGGGGTTAGAGTACCTTGTGGAAAAGAGAGACACAAAGTAGAATAGATCAACAGATAAAAACACAAATCTTCATTAAGTACAACTTGCCCTTCCTTTAAACATATAATAAATTAAACATATTATTTAAATTTTTTTCTGATGAAGATAATTATCTCATTAATTTAGAACAAAGCTTTTTAGAAAAAAAAGATGGCTAGTATTTCTCAAATATAGAGTCAAATTTATAAGAACACAAGTCATTCTTCAGCTGATAAAAGGGCAAAGGATATGAAGAGGCAGTTTTCAGAAAAAGAAACCAAAGCTATCTGTAGTCTCTAATTACTCAAGTGCTCTAAATCACTACTGATTAGAGAAATGCAAATTAAAACAGCTCTGAAGTATCACCTTATATCTATCAGATTGGCTAATATAACAAGACAGGAAAATGACAAATGTTGGAGGCAATGTGGAAAAATAGCAACATTTATGGATTGTGGATGGAATGTTGAACTGATCAAACCATTCTGGATAGCATTTTGAAAATATGATGTGACAAAAGGGCTATAAAACTGCATACCCTTTGACGTAGCAAGAACATAACGAGACCTGTACCTCAAAAAGAACTAAGATAAAAGGAAAAAAAAAACCTACACACACAGATACACACATATATATGCATATATACAAAATATTCATAGCAGCTCTTTTTGTGGTTGCAAAGAATTGGAAATTGAGGGAATAACCATCAATTGGGGAATGGCTGAACAAGTTGTGATATATGATTGTGATGGAATACAATGTGTCTAAGAAATGATGAGCAGGATGATTTTAGAAAAACCTGGAAAGACTTACATGAACTGACGGAAAGTGAAACGAATAGAACCAGGAGAACATTGTACACAATAAAAGCAATATTGTACAAAAATTGACTGTGAATGATTTAACTATTCTCAGGAAATCAATGAACTAAGACAATTCCAAAGGAGTTATGATGAAAAGATGCCATCTAATTCCAGAGAAAGAATTGGTGGCATTTGAAACATAGTTTTAAAACTTTATTATTCATGGGCTTTTTTGGTCTACATTTGGTCTTTCTTTTGCAGCATAGTTTATATGGAAATGTTTTGCAGTGATTGCACATGGATAATCTAAGTCGTTTGCCTTCTCAAGATGGGAGGAGAGTGGAGACAGGAGAGAATTTGGAACTCAAAGTTTAAAAAAACAAATTAAAAATTTTGTTGCATGTAATTGAGAAAAAAATTAAATTAAAATTAAATGTAAGAACAACAACAACAAAAAGAAAAAGATAACTAACTGAAGTTAAAATGGATAGCATTCACAAGGTTGATATTGCCAGAATTTATATGGTCTACTTTGATACCATGTTTTCTAAAAAATTCAGTTTTCCTTTATTATAGTCATTCTTCCCTTACCTCTGTTAGTTACTTTGTTACCTCCCTACTTCAGTGTTAGCATGTTATCTATCCTACTTTACTGAAAGAAAATGATGGCCATTTTATGTGATTTCTTTCAATTTCTTTTTTTCTTCAAGTCAAGATTTCTGCATCTTCCTTCACCTTTTCTTCTTTTTTTCTCATCTAAGAAGAAAAATATTCCTTGTCTTATCTAAGTATAACTCTTCCCCCAATGTCTTTGATTCTCTTCCTTCCATTCCAATCTTTCATAGAACCCTGTTTTATCAACTATTTTTATTTTCTTTTTCATCTTAAGTCTCTTTCCATTGGTTCTATCCTCTCTGCCTACAAATAGTTTTATTTTTCTCCTCTTGAACTTTTTTCAGTATTGCCATAACTTTGAGCAATACCTCATCTCTCCTTAACTGCCAAGTTTCTTGGGGAAAAAAAAAAGCAAAACATCCTTTCTCCATTTTCTTCCTTAATCCTTTGCAATCTGTGATCTTTTACTACCATGCTTCTGAACCTGAATTCTCCTGAACTATTGACCACCTTTCCCTCTTTAAGTTTGTTTCACCCTTGGATTTTGTTTGGTTCATCTATCTTTTTGACTATTCCTTGTTTTTGAGATTTTTATTATTATTATTTTTTTAAACACTGGTCAGTCTCCCTACTTCTGGTCCCTAAATGTATAAATTTCTCAAGACTTCTTCCTTCATTGTTCTCTTTTCTTTCTCTATATGCTTTCTTATGGTGATTTTATCTACTCCATTGTCTTACACTATGACCTGGATGTGGATAACTCTCAAATCTATATAGTTACACCTCCTGCTTTATCCTAGCTGGGTGTTCAAATAATATCTGAAACTTAGTATTTCCCAAATTGAACTCTATATCTTCCTATTTCCTACCTTTCCAAACCAACTACTCATCGTCAATTTTCTTATTTATGTTTATTGTACTGCTATTCTCTGAGTTATACAAGTTTCAGATTTTATACTTATTTCCAATTTCTTCCTTATCTTTTAAAATCAGCATCTGACATACTATTCACATATATTTTCACTACTTCAAATCTCAATTCTAACTCTTCCTTCCCATTTCCACCACAGTTACTCTTCTTCAGGGTCTCACAAAGTGGAAACCTTTTCAGCTGGAAAAAGGGGACTAGGATGAATCATGTGGATCATGGGACAGAACCAGTTATGCTACTTCTTAACCATTAAAGATGGAGTTGGCAAGGAGAGAGGTGATGAAAACTGGCTGGAGAAGGGAAGCCAATGAGGAAAAAGGTACCAATTACTCCAAAACAAAAAGAACAGAAAGGTAGCCAAACATCTTCTAGAAAAGCATCAGAGACTCTATTAAGAAGCACTGTGGTATTGAGGAAAGAGCACAGAATTTGAAGTCTGAGGATCTGAATTCAAATGCCTGTTCTATTATTTCATAACTGTATGACCTTGTTTATTGAGGTTATTTTGCTCCCCTTGGCTCACTCTCTTCATCTGTAAAATGAGAGCAGTTAGTTCAAATCATAATTCAGGCACTAACCAGCTCTGGGACCACAGGTAGGTCACTGACCATCTTTCAATGCCAATTTCCTTATCTTTCTCTCTCTTTCTGTCTCTGTTTCTTTGTCTCTCTATCACTGTCTCTCTCTCCCTCTCTCCCCCTTCTGTTTCTCTCTTCTTCCCTCCTTCTCTCTCTCTTTTTCTCTATCTCCCTCCTTCCCTCTCTCTCTTTCCCCCCTCTCTCTCCTTCCCTCCCTCTCTTTCCCTTCCTCCTTTTACCTCTCTCTCCCTTCCTCCCTCCCTCCCTCTTTCTTCTTCCTTTTCTCTCTTTTCCTCCCTTCCTCCCTCCCTCCCTCTTTCTTCTTCCTTTTCTCTCTTTTCCTCCCTTCCTCCCTCCTTTCCCTCTCTTCCCTCTCTTTCTCCTCTCTCTCTCCCTCCTTCTCCCTTTCTATTCATGTGTGTATATGGGTATCCATATCCCCTTATCTGGGGATAATAATAGCACTTATCTCATAGGGTTATTGTTAGGCTCAAATGAGATTGTATAAAGCACCTTGTGAACTTTAAAAGCTCTGTATAAATGCTAGCAATTCTAAAGTCTCTTCCAGTTCTAAATCCCTAGACCTTAGAGTAACTAAGTTACTTTCACAAGTCACTGAAAGTTAAGGCAAGATTATAGTCAGAAAACAAGATTATTTTTTCATTCTTTCTCTCTTCCCTCTCATCCTCCATCCCCCAAAAAGGGACATAACACATCTTTTAAAAAATAGTTAACAATAATTATAGTTAACTGATGCCCAGGAAATTGAAAAAGGAGCAAATTTGAAGAGATAGGAGAGTACAACTCCAATTTCTTGCAAAGAACTTATAACAGTGCTGAAAATAGAGACAGGCATTGACCTGTGGGATAGATAAACAGCAGTAGGGAATAGTCTGACAGTGACTGCTGAGAACCACAAATGATTTGCTTTAACTGGGCAATGGGGAGAGGAACTAGGCAACCATAATCACAGGCCCTACAGAGAAGGGTCAAGAAATCATTTGAGGAAGACACTATTTGAGGGAGCAGATGAGGTCATGGTTAGTTTCACAAAAAGCAGTATATATCTCTATATAATGATGCATATAAATATACGTGTGTGTATATAAACATATATACACACATGTACATTAACATTGTATATACATATATACACATACACATTTATATATATTTAAATCATATAAAAAGAAGATCTATATAACACACATATTCTATATATACAAATACACACATACACATTTACATGTAGATTTTTAAATCATAAAAAGAAGATCTGGGGAGAATAGTTTCAATATATATGGATTAACAGACCTATGATATTTAACAAACATTTGGGAAATCAAGTCCTCTTTATTTTCTTCCTGGAAAAGGAGAAGTTGAAGAAGCACTCTCTAATACAATACACAGAAAAGAAAAGAGAAAAGAAGGTGCTAGAGTTTAGTAAATAGAAGTTACATTTCTGCACCCTTACCCCTAAATGAAGAATAGGCAGGACACTAAAGAATTCCAATAGCATTTCTTAAGATACTGATTGTCCAAGAAGCAAACGTTGGACATTTGAGTACAGAAGAAGAGTCAAGGATTCAGAATAAGTCTGATTTAAAATCTTTGTGAGATTGTGACAATTGTCATGAAAGGGAATGAATAAGAGGAAAATGCTGGTTCATCTTTTATATATCTCATAATAAAACTTGTACTTCTTTTAGAGATAATGGATTTCTCCTTTTCTTTCACCAAATTTATTCTAGAAAAAAACCTTAAAAAGGTTCTCAAAGCCAAGGCCAGAGTTGTGTAGAATTCTTATCCTTTAAACTTTTAATCTAATGTAAGAGTTTTACAAAATTCATGCCCTAACTATACTCACTAAATTCACCCATGCAGGTCAATGACAGTCAACTAAATCTGTTCTAGAACATGGAAAGGCTTATCTAATCAGAAAGCCAATTGCTCCAGAATGCCTTTCCTGACCATCATAGTCGCTTATTATGCTATACAAAGGATTGGATTTAGTCAGGAGACCTTGGTTTGAGTTCTGTTCTACCACTTAATAATCTCTATGAACCTGGGCAAGTCGCTTAAATTGAAGACAAGATAGATAATTTTGACTATATTAAGTTAAAAAGTTTCTGTACAAACAAAACTAATGCAGACAAGACTAGGAGGGAAGCAATAAATTGGGAAATCATCTTTACATTTAAGGATTCTGATAAAGGCCTCATTTCTAAAATATATAGAGAATTGCCTCATATTTATAAGATTTCAGGCCATTCTCCATTTAATAAATGGTCAAAGGATATGAACAGACAATTTTCAGATGATGAAATTAAAACTATTTCTAGTCATAAGAAAAGATGCTCCAAATCATTATTGAGACTTGCATGAACTGATGCTGAATGAAATCAGCAGAACCAGGAGATCATTGTACATGGCAACAATAAGACTATATGATGATCAATTCTGGAGGACACGGTTTTCTTCAACAATGAGATGTTTCAAACCAGTTACAGTTGTTCAGTGGTGAAGAAAGCCATCTACACCCGGAGAGAGGCCTGTGGGATCTGAGTCTGGACCACAACATAGCATTTTCACGCTCTCTATTGATGTTTGCTTTCATTGTGTTTTCCTTCTCAGGTGTTTTTTTCCTGTACAGGAAGATAACTGTACGCACATATTTTATCTGTCAAATATTTTAACATAATTAACATGTATTAGACTTCCTGCCATCTAGGGGAGGGGGCAGGGAGTAGAAGGGGAAAATTTGTAACAGAAAGCTTTGCAAGGGTCAGTGTTGAAAAATTACCCATGCATATGTTTTGCAAACAAAAAACCTTTAATTTAAAAAAAGAGAGATCCTCCAAGAGATGTTAGTTGTTGCTATTTATAACCTTTCAGAAAGAGGGAGTAGCATTTTGGGAACTTGAAATACTCTTTGATGACAATACTATGACAGTTAATTCTTATAGAGAAGAAGTCTATAAGAGACTATAGATATATGCAATGATAGAACAAATCTGTGAGGGACTTGGTGAATTTACTGGGAAAGTGTGAAGAGTTTATTTAACTGATTATGTGGAGAAGGCCTTCTGAGAACTCCTGAGAGACTTCAACTCTCATTCTAGGAGAACTAAACTGCTGACTAGTGTTTTCAACAGGTTAGCAGTTGCAGATGTTGGTTAGAAACAAATCTCCTCACCAACTACCCACTCCCACCTCCAAAAAAACAGAAGTGACTATGACTTTCTCAGTCAATACATTGAAATATTTATCTATGTTTTGGTATTTGTTTTTGTTAGTAAATTATGTAGCTAATAACATTTGTGCCTTTTATGCCTATAAATTTGGGACTTCAGACAGAAGAAATAAAATTTTTCAGAAAGGATCCCTTTTATAGTTTTACAGGGGAGATGAGGAGGGAGTTTAGAAATAACAAATTAATTAATAAGGGACATTTTGCATGTTTTAATATTTTCTGAAATAATTCCCACTCATATTTCTTAGGTAGCCCCTGCACCTAGTAAGAGAATTAATAAGGTAATAAACCAATAGCAAAGTCATTGTTGGAATTTTGTGTGTTTGTACTGAGAACTATTTCTTTTTCCTTGAAAAACATACATCCAGAAGAAAGCCATATACACCCAGGGAGCAGCCTGTGAGATCTGAGTGTGAACTACAACATAGCATTTTCACACTCTCTCTGTTGATGTCTGCTTGCATTTTGTTTTCCTTCTCAGGTTTTTTTTTTTTTTTTTCTTGTAGATCCAATTTTTCTTGTACAGCAAGATAACTATATAAATATGTATACATATATTTGATTTGTCATGTATTTTAACATAATTAACATGTATTATACTACCTGTCATCTAGGGGAGAGAGTGGGGGGAAGGAAGGAAAAATTTGTAACAGAAAGCTTTGCAAGGATCAATGTTGAAAAATTACCCATGCATATGTTTTGCAAATAAAAAGCTTTAATTTAAAAAAAAGGAAAAAAAAGAAAAACATATATCCACACCTTCATTTATAGGTTTGCTACAAGTGGGTTAGCAAAAAAAATCAAAACAAAAAATAAAATAAAAAAACCCCTGCAATGTATAAGATGAGGCAGTTGTTCTATATCAGTGATATCAAACTCATAATGTACATAAGAGTCCCTGTGGGTTTCATGTTGATGTAGAAAACAAAATATTATCTGTATTTTTGCTATATATTTATTTGTTTTGCCAAATAGATCCACACCATATTAAAATTCAATTGGGAACTATCTCGAGAATGTTATGGGCCACATTTGGCCTCCTAGACTATTGTTTGGCATTTCTATTCTCTTTGGCCCTATATCTAAATCTTATGATCTTGCTGTGATTTGTCTCTTCCCATTTCTTGCACTGTTTACTTTCTGGGCTTTTAATTCATTTTGTCCTGATCATATAATTCTTTGCATTTTTTAATAATACAGATTATTTAAGTTGTATTTTTTTTATTTTATTTTATTTGCATAACATATGTGTGGGTAATTCTTCAACAATAACCCTTACATAGTTTTCCATTACAAATTTTTCCCCCCAATTAAGTTGTATTTCTAAGGATATAGATTTGTAATTATATATTCAGCATAGATCCTAACACAATGATGTATACAAGTTAGCTGTTTCATCCATATTTTGTTGATTGACAGTCTGGTTGGACTCAGATTGAATTCTGAAAATGTGGGTTTTGGAGAATAAGCAAGAAGTAGTATTAAAATGAAACCATATAAGACTTTTCAACTATTCTCCAATAGCATGAGTTAGAACAGACAAATTTCCACACAATGAACCTCACTAATTTTGGTGTTGGAAACAACCAAAGCAGTCTTTAAGTGTAGAACAGTAAATGTGGGGAAAACTGCTGGAGGGAGCTTGGCTGAACCTTTCCTAATTTGAATGTTACACATCAAAATAGAGCCAGCAAAGGCAGGTCTCAGTTTGACATAGAAACCACAGTGAAGCTCTCCCAGAGAGAAGATACATGTCAGTTGGTAATGTTAACAGCCTCATTTGTGATATTACCTGGAAAACCAGTTTTACTGGCTTCTGTAGTGGGGGGGCGGGGGTCATCAGGCTGTCATCCTGGAGTCTCCCCAGAGGGCTCATTCTCAGGGTCAGGGGGAGCTAGGTGAAGAGAACTTGAATGAAGTGGGCTCCTGGATCATTCAGAGATGTCCCTTTCATTGTCAAAGTGATGCTGAAAGAAAGAAGGAAGAGTAGAATCAGCCAAGCTCTCACCCTCAGGTCCTGAATTCAAAGCACATCCTAGGCTTCCAAGGAGCTTAACAAGTAACACCTGCCCTGTAGTTAGTTGGCTTAAGACTTAACTCAGAAAGCCAAAGCTATAGAATTTACATGTAATTAAAGCCTCCAGTAGTAGCTCTAGCTTCCTACTAGAGTCCTGGTGAAGGACTGGTTGAATTTTCTATCATATTATTTTCCTCCATTGTGTTAATCCAATGAGCTTGATGAGGAAAGTTAAAGATTTGTAGGTATTTAACTTGGATTAATCTTATTACATATATCTTATAGTTAGAAAGCAAAGTGGATAGAGAATTGGTCCTGAAATCAAGAAGACTCATCTTCCTGAGTTGAAATCTGGCCTAAGACACTTACTAGGTATGTGACCCTGAGCAAGTCACTTAACCAAGTCACTTGCCTCAGTTTCCTCATCTGTAAAATAAGCTGGAGAAGGAAACAGCACCCCCCTCCAATAGTTCTGCTAAGAAAACCCCAATTCGGGCACAAAGAGTTGGACATGACTGAAACATAAATGAGTAACAAGACCATCAGAGGAATTTTAAGAGGCCATTAGTCATTGTGTTTTTTTTTTATTTATAACAAATTATTCAGCTAAAAAAACCAAAAGCTACATTTTTGATCACAGAGGATAATGAAACCCAATGTTTTGCATAGAGCAGGCAACTGGTAAATATTTGATGCTATTGTAAAACACTAATCATGTACTTAAAGAAATCATGGAATGTCACCTTTGGACACATTTAAAGACTAAACTGTCCTGCTTGATACATGTAGAGCCACCTAATGGAAGGAGACTAAATTAGAGAACCTACAGAAGTCTTTTTCATCTCTGGCCATAGGATTTTTTTATATTAAAATGTCATTTCTAGAGTCAAGTGTAGTTATAAGCAGACCAACCAATTTCATTCAATAATATTTCTACTGTATGCAAAGTACTGTAGTCGTTGTTGGGGTTTTAAAGACAAAATGAGAGAGTACTAAAGGACTTCTTAAAGGACTTGTGTTGGTTTGGAAGATATCAAATAATATACACATTTAAATTAATATAAGGTCATTCAAAGAGGGAGAGAGCATTAACTGGGGTGGAGGAGGAATTATGGAGAGACTCCCCATGGGAAATAGCACTTGTTTTGAGGCCTGTAGGGAAATAACTATTCTAAGAGGGAGAGATGAAGTGAGAGAAGATCTTTGAAATGGGCAAATAAGCAATGGTACCTTCTTACCACCTTTGATTTATCCCTTTCCTATATCCAATATATCCTGAAACCTGCTAATTTTTTTTGCAAATGTTTCTCAGAACCAGTTCTTCTTTTCCATCCTCACTTCTTCAAGACTGCCTGATGCTCAAGTTGTTCTCTTTGCTCAGAATGACCTTTTCCTCTCAGCTTCTCCAAATTTAATCAATTCTTCAAGTTTCACCTCAAGTTCCACTACCTCAAGGAAATCCTTCCTAGTTGAGCCTAGTTATGCCATCCTTTCTTCTCATACTGCCTTTGCAATCCCTATCACACATTTATTTTCTTTTTTGATTCATTTTTGTAAAAAATGCAAAATATAGTGGGGAAGGTTGTTGGACACATGGAGAACTTGTGAAGTTGGGAAGGTATGAATTTAGTTCTGGAGGTTGTCAGTGCCATAATAAGGGCAAGGAGGAGCATGGGAGCCACATCCCCTCACACCCCACAGAGAAAATGAAGTATCTTACTTAATTTGATCTAATGAATGGTCATTGAAGAAGAGAAGGTTGAATTCTTTGGGCCTGCACATTTCCCCCTATTCTTCAACTTTTTGGTTTAAGCAAGTTCAAAGCCTCATTTTACTCATCTAGAACTTTCCCATTCAACCTATCTTTCCTTGTGTTTTATTCTAATTTTTTCCCCATGAGTTTTTGGTCATTTCTAGGGAAGATGCATCCCCAATATTCCCACTTTAAGCAGCTTGGCTCAGTTGACCCTTTGTTTTTGATGTTTACAGAGAAGGGGCTTCTTTCTTTGCTGCTTTATACCCTTTTATTTAATTCCCAAAAACAAATCCCCAAACTCCATTTTCCCTTCAATCCATTTAGCATTTCCTGGTTCACAAGGTTAAGTCCCAGCCTGGCTTTCAGTTCCTTGCACAGACACACCCACTACCTCCGTATAATACCAGCAAAGGAGAATAATAAGCAACAGAATGTGCCAAACAGTAGGAGCCCAAGTTTTGAAACAGCACTGGGTTTTGTTTTTTTCTCACTTAGCTAGTTCATCTCCCTTCTCTCTATGCTGAGAGATGTACATACTGTGCTTTCTGTTTTGAAAAACATTTGTGCAGATGGTAAAGAGTAGGCATTTAAGATATAAATATCATTAAGAAGCTGTATGAGAACACACAGACAGTGACTTAAAAATAATCTTAAAAACATAACTACCGGTCACCCCATGTCTCATTTGGCATCTGCCTAACCTCTGTCATCCCAAGGTAAGTTTTTATAGAGAGATGATGGTTTCTCAGGTCCTCCCTATTTCCAAGTTTCTGAATCTTTCTTTTGAGCCTGTCCGTCCCAGGTTTTATTAGACATTTCTCTCTATAACCCAGGGGTTCTTAACCATTGTAGAGTCATTGATCCTCTCAGCAATGTGGTGAAACCCAAGGACCCTTTTCTAGAATAATGTTTTACACTTAGAAAATAAAATTTGGAGAATTATGAAACAAACCAGTTATTCTGAAATTATATATATATATATATGTACATGTGTATATATTTAAATAAACACACACATATATTTCCCATCCAAGTTAATAGTCCTTCTAAAATTGGTCCATAGATGGGGGTGGGGTAAGAGACTAGGAGGGGTGAGGTCTCTAGATCCTAAGTGAATGATCTCCACTCTAGTATTATAAGGGAAATCTCCTGGTTCCTGACCGTTTCTGTAGGCATCATAGGTAAAACTCTAAGAGATCTCTGGACCATGCTTTGAAAATATCTCAACTTTTATCACCTTAATAGATCATCTCACTTCCAAGCTTCATAGCATAGGGGTGGCCCTTAGATTCTCTCTCTCTCTCTTTCTCTCTCTCTCTCTTTTTTTTTTTTTTTTTTTTTGCTTAGGCAATTGGGGTTAAGTGACTTGCCCAGGGTCACACAGCTAGGAAGTGTCTGAGACCAGATTTGAACTCAGGACCTCCTGACTTCAGGGCTGGTGCTCTACCCACTGCACCACCTGGCTGCCCCAGATTCTCAAAATCTTCATTAGGACGTCATAAACTGTGGCAAGATCTACCAAGCTGGAAAGTTTATAGTCTAGGTCTAGTAGTATGTGCTACTTTAACATTAACCTAGATAAGCTCAGAGAGCCCCTGTAACATGTTGAGACAGGCTGAGATTTTATATATACATACATATACATATATACACACATACACACAGGTACATTTGTGTATATGTGCATATATATACACATACATATAGATATGTACACATATATAAATATGTTTAGTATAGCAGCTCACATAGACCACCTACCATAGAATAGAGGACTTACAATCCTTTTTGGTGGAGAGAATACCCTCATCTATGAAAATATTGTATCCTTGAAGTGTTGAAGCTCTATTATTATTAAACTTCTCTACAAAAGTCAACAATTACTGAGTAAATGGAGAGAGAGAAAGGGAATAGTGGAGATGGCCGCCATTTCTAAGGAACTTAAAATATTATTACAAAGCAAAGATATTTAAAGCATGCTTAAGAATATAAGGCACGAAAATGTGTGAGTAAATAAGTCATTTTAGTTGTACAGAGATATCCCCATGAATTTCTAGAGGAAATGAAGTAACTAGATGTGGGTGAGGTTGGTCATAAGAATACTCTTGTGGGGAGGTGTATTGTATTATCAGAGCTGGTCAGATAGTATTTTAGAGAATAAGGAAGGGAGAGCAGTAGAGAGAGTGCTGGGCCTGGAGTCAAAGACATCTATCTTTCTGAGCTTAAAGCTAGCCTCAGACACTTACTAGCTGTGTGACTTTGAAAATGTCATTCAACCTGTTTGTCTCAGCTTCCTCATCTGCAAAATAAGCAAGTGGTACATCACTGCAGTATTTTACCAAAAAAGCCCCAGATGAGGTCATGAAGAATCCTATGTGACTGAAATGACTGAACATTAATGAATTAATTTAATTAATTAATTAATTTAAATTGAGAGGTATAGGGGCTCAAATTTCTGAAAGTGACAAGCAGACTTATTTGACTAGAACTCTGTTTTAAAATCAAAGGGCCTGAAATTGAATCCTTGGTTTACTACTCACTGCATGACCTTGAGCACCCATTTCTCCTTTCTTGACCATAGCTTCTTCATCTGTAAAATGAGGATCTTGGGCTGGAGGATTCCTAAGATTAATTTGTCACTTTACTTATTCATGTTGAATGGCAGAGGTGATAGAGACAAGTGGTGGCAGGCCTTGCAGCACGGGACTGGGAATTTAGAGTCATTGTGAAAGCTAAGGAGGAAGCACCAATATGAGCTAAATATGTGTTGGTGAGGCTGCCTCTAGGCTGCATCCAGAAGCCTCTAGATGGAGAGGATAACGGCTGTGATTATTTTTTCCATTTCCTTGGATTTAAAGAGATCATTAGACTTTCAATGAAAGAGAACTAGCTTTGAGTCCTAATTCTGATGCTTATTAGCTTTGCGAACTCTCTGAATTGCAATGAGACCTAGGACCTCAATCTTTTGTGTTTACAAAACCTGAAATCATCCTAATTCCAAATTATCCTAATTCCAAATTCAGTACTGTATCTATTATGTTATCCAGTTGTTTTGTATGCTGTAAAGTATTATGAAAATGTGAGCTCTTGTCATGACTATCATTATTTTTCATCAAGGTCACAGGTAATAGGGAGTACTGGAAAGGATGCTAGATTTCAAAGCAGAGAATTGGGGTTCAAATGCCAATTAACCTGTTGACAGCTTTGAATAAATTATCTCTCCTCTCCTGTGTATAATAACCTCATTTATAATATAACCCCTGGAGGCAACCCCAAATCACACACTGGTTCCCAAGATAAAATTCCTTCCAAAGATCTTGAGGTCCTGCATCTAATCAAAATCCCAACTTAGCTTGAACCAATGTTCAGTGTTCCTTTTCTAGTCAGTCAGAGGATAGACTAATTAAAATCAAAGACATTTCATGAATTGGCAAAACAAGAAAGTAAAGTAGTAAAAAAAAAAAGGGGGGGGGGGAGTAGCAATCCTGATCTTAGACAAAGCAAAAGCAAAATTAGATCTAATTCAAAGAGATAAGGAAGGAAATGGCATCTTGCTAAAAGTTATGGTAGACAATGAAATAATATCAATACCAAACATATATGCATCAAGTGGTATAGCATCCAAATTCTTTTTTTTTAATTTTAATTTTAATTTTTTTAAATTTTATTTTATTTGCATAACATATGTGTGG
Source organism: Myrmecobius fasciatus (assembly GCA_023553655.1). Lineage (NCBI taxonomy): Eukaryota > Metazoa > Chordata > Mammalia > Dasyuromorphia > Myrmecobiidae > Myrmecobius > Myrmecobius fasciatus. The sequence continues at coordinate 106,881 of JAJPUD010001301.1, read as the reverse complement.
GTAATTCTTCAACAATAACCCTTACATAGCTTTCTGTTACAAATTTTTCCCCCCAACTCCCCACCCCTCCCCTAGATGGCAGGACATCCACTACATGTTAATTATAGCATCCAAATTCTTAAAGAAGAAATTAAGTGAGTTCATGACCAAAGAAGAAATAGTGTTATGAAATGTAAAATAGATGATTTTGATTACATTAAATTAAAAAAAAAAGCTTTTGCACAAAAAACCCCAATGCAACCAAGATTAGAATGAAAGCAGGTAGCTGAGAAACAATATTTATATCAAGTATCTCTGACAAAGGTCTAATTTCTCAAATATATAGAAAACTGAGTCAAATTTATAAGAATATAAGTCATTCCCCAATTGATAAATGGTCAAAGGATATCAACAGGAAATTTTCAGATGAAGAAATCAAAGCAATCAATAAGCATACAAAGAAATGTTCTAAATCACTTTTGATTAGAGAAATGCAAATAAAAACAAACTCTGATGTATCATCTCATAGCTATCAGATTGGCAATTTGATTAAAAAAAAGAGGAAAATAATAACTGGTAAAGAGAATGTAGAAAATTAGGATATCAATACACTGTTAGTGGAATTGTGAACAGATCCAACCATTCCGGAGAACAGTTTGCCCAAAAGGCAACCAAATTGCATACCTGTTGATCTAGCAATACCACTACTAAATCTGTATCCCAAAGAGATCATACAAAAGAAGAAAGAAGGTACATATGCAAAAATATTTATAGCAGCTGGTTTTTGTGGTGGCAAAATATTGGAAATCAAGGGGATGCCCATTTATTAGGGAATGAACAAGCTGTGGTTATAAGAATATAATGAAATACCCTTGTGCAATAAGAAATGATGAACCCACAGATTTCAGAAAAACTTGGAAAGACTTATGTGAACTGATGGAAAGTAAATGAACAGAACTATGAAAACAATGTATATAGTTCCAGCAAAACTGTATAATGATCAACTCTGAATGACTCAGTTCTTCTCAACCATACAATGATCCAAGACTAGTACAAAGGACTCAAGAAGGAAAATGCTATCTACATCCAGAAAAGAACTGATGAATTCCGAATACAAATCAAAGAATACTTTTTCACTCATTTTATTTTTTTGATCTGCTTCTTCTTTCACAACTGTGACTAATATAGAAATGTGTTTTATGTGATAGAAATACATAATCTATATCAAATTACCTATCATTTTAGGAACACAGGGGAGGGAAGGAGAGAAAAAAATTTGGAACTCAAAATCTTATAAAAATGAATGCTAAAAAATGGTCTTGACATGTAATTGGGGGAAAACATTTATTAAACTCCAAAAAAGAAGAGAAGCAGCAGCTACTATGTGCAAAGCTTGTGTCTTTATTAAAGCTTCCTCTTTACTTCTCTAGTTTAGGGACAGAAAGTCTGTGTACTTCACTGCTTAACTTTTTAAAAATTTTATTCTTATCTAAGTAAAACAAGCTTTTCCATAACAGAATTGAAAAAAAAGATGATTGCGCATGAAACTGCAAGTCTATTATATACAATTTACTATTTCTTTTAAATATATAATTATCTTTATTTTTTCCTTTTTTTCTTCCCCCCTTCTTAGAGATGATCAGCATCAAGCATAAAGGGGTGTGTGTGTGTGTGTGTGTGTATGTGTGTCTTGTGTAAGTGTGTAAAATAATTTTGTTAATCCATTGATTAGTTCTTTCTCTGGATGCCCATAGTGTCTTCCATTATAGGTCCTTTGTTAATTTGGGTATTTATAATAGCCAAAATGACTTAATAACTCAATAATGTTCTTAAAATAATATTACTTTTTCTATATAATGTATATACATATATATATATACACACACATATATATATTCTCTTAGTTGTGCTCATTTCACTCTTCATTATTTCATACAAATCTATCCATGTTTTTCCAAGATCACCAAGCTTATCATTTCACATTAGTTAGGTGGTACAATTGATGGAATCCATCTTTGTGGATGGCTTCAGATATTTACCAGATATTGAGCGAACCTGGACAAGTCACTTAATTCTATCTTCCTCAGTTTTCTCATCTGTAAAATAAGCTGGAGAAAGAAATAGCAAACCACTCCAGGTTCATTGCCTAGAAACCCCAAATGCAGTCACAAAAAGTCAGACATGAGTGAAACAACCAAAAAACAATCCCATTCTCTGCTACCCATTCATGTCAGCCCTATCCCATCCATATTTCTATCCCATTCTATCTGAAGCTTCTATTTTATTCTGTGAAACCCTATTCTATTATTCATAATCTAGATTTGTGTGCCCTCCACCCAAGAGATTACTTTGTACATATTATGTATTAAATCTAATATGTTAAATTTCCCACCCCTCTCCCCAATAGAATGAATGTTTCCTGAGACCAAGAATTGTTTTATGTTCTTTTTCTTTGTATCCCAGTACCTATCACAAAGCCTGGCACGTAGGAAGGATTTAATAAAAATCTTTAAAAATTGAATTTAGAGGTAGAAGGAAGAAATCTTAAAAACCACCTAGATATTCAAAATCACAGAATTGCATTGTTAGAACTCACATTGTCCAACTAGACCAACTCTTAGCTGAAAAAGGATTTTATCTACAAATACTCAATAAATGCTATTGTTTATGGAAATGCATAGATGTGAATGTGCTGTCATCTACATCAGGAGAGGAAAAATTCCCAAATCAGTGAGAACCTACATCCATGGATTGGTGTTGGCAGTTCTATGTCCAAATTAGTAAATATATTCCCTTTAAGGTAATGAAGGCCACAAATTTCTCTTGATGTGGCCATTTCTTGGCTATTTTTAAAAATCCTTTTAGAACCTATGGCCTTCTTTTTCATTTCCTCGTGGATTGCAAATCTTCACAGTTTGAGTGTGAATTCAATTTTCTTGGAAACAATCTAAAATCATTCATCGATCAGAACAGCAGGTAAACAAAGGGTGTGGTCAATTTTAGTTAAATTTAAATGAGGCCTGGCCAAAACCATGATATTTATTTGTGTAGTATGGTTAATAACTGGCATCTGAAGGCAATTCCAAAGCAAAGCAAACAAACCAAAAAAATTTAACCTCTCTCTGACCCTTTTTGGTTAATGACAACATCACTGAAATTAGTCCATAATCACCGCAGGTGACTATTTTGAAAGGCACTCTCACCTGGATGGATTCTAGTAGGTGAAATCAGCTCCACAAAGAGATGTGTTAAGCACAGTTATAGTGAGCAGGTTTATTAATCAGTAAATTCATTCCTAACAGGCTTTATTTAGCATTTGTTATGTCATGGCACTGTGCTAGGGAAGGGGAAGGATACAAAAATTAAAGAGTCCCATAACCTCAGAGAGCATATTATATCCTACTATAAAACAGAGAGCCACTTAGGTGATAATATTCAGAGAAGTGTGGGGGAAAAGAATTGGAGGTCTGGGTCTTATCTCCGCCACTAACTAGTTGTGTGACTTTGGACTTCCCTTCCAATTTCTTCATCTGTAAAATAAGGGGTGTTTGGACTAGGTGAGCTTTTGCTTCCAGCTCAGAACATCTAAACTCTATTCTTCCATCAAAATGGAGGCAACAGAACAACCTCTCCTTTTCCCAGGATGCTTCATTGCTCTCCCCTTTCCTCAACAAAACTGAAGCTCCTGGACCCCTCTCACCTCATACTCCCATGAGTGCCCCCGTTTCTCATGGCCGTGACCCCAACCTAATAAAAACTTAGTTATTTGGGCGGAGTTTCATTCTGACTTTTCTGGGGGTCATTTGTACCTGAAAGTCAGAGTGAAACTGAGCGAGTTGGGGACCTATACCAGTTGCCCCCCCCCATGTCCTGCTCCTTCCCCTTTCCCCCTCCCCTAATGACACATTTTTCCTCCTGAAAAAATTTAACCAAGTGTCTGCAAAACAAAACTCTTCCTCCTCCTACGAATATTCATGCTCATACTCTTTCTCTCTCTTTCCCCATTCTTACTTCCCATCTCCTTTATTCTAAGGCAGCTTTCCTTGATGCTCTGTCCCCTGCAAATATCTTGGTGCTCCTTCTAGTAGGTACCCTGAAACCCCCAAGCTGTTCCTACTTTCCTTCCCTACTCTTCATCGAAACAGTCCAGTTTAGAGGAACTGTTCCAGAATTAGGTTTGGTTTCATGCCCTTTTGACTGGAAAAACTCAGGGATCACTTTTGTTTACTTTTCTCCTCCTTTCTCACCTTCTGGGGCTAAGGACAGTACCAGACCTAAAATGATCCGAAATTTTTTTTTTGAATGACTTATAGGAATGGCCATGGCCAAGCAATCGAGGGGCACCGTCAGGTCATTGCCACCCACAATTCCTTACTGGCACTGGATTATTATTATTATTTGAGGGGAGGAGGCTGGGAAAAGCAGATGAAAGGAATCCCCTCCCCCCCAGGCCAGCCTACAATACACAGTAACTGAATGTGTGTGGATGGGAACTTGGCCCTGGGCAGAGGCCCAAGAGCTCCAAGTTTTCACAGGATGTACTTGGAAAAAAACAATATATTATTGAAAAGGGCTTGTCAGTTAGCCAGCCGGCCTCTGTCCTGTCCTAACATAGCATCCTCTCCCCCGGCCTCAATTCCTCATTCTGGATCCCCGGCCTCTGAGAGCCTCATTCCTTCTCACAGTTGGTTTAGTAGGAATAGTATAAAAGCAGTTTCACTTAGGAGGAAGGATATTTAAAGACCTGAAAACAGAGCTATAAGAGTAGCTGATTTAGAACAGATCGCCCATTTCAATGATCAAATGGTTAGCTCTCTGAACTTGGGGAATCTCTGAACTAGATTTTCAGGTCAGCCTGACCTGAACTTGAGTAGAACCTAAGGCAGGTGGAAGGGTGATACATTCCCTTAGTTGAACTTCCCTTTTTTAGCTTGGACTTACTGTTTTTTTAACCTAAGCAGTGAGCTTTTGTTATAGCTTTTTGAGAAATAGGAGGTGATGACAGGTATGAAATGAGGATGGTCCAGGCAGCAAAATGACCCACTGAACTAACAGGGGCCCCTTTGGTAGGAATGCAGTAAAAATAGACCTGGATTTGCAAGCAGATCATTCTGATTTCAGGTTCCAGCTCTGCCACTTATTTCACTGTAGGATCTCTGGCAGATTATACCATCATTCTAAGTTTCCTCAGTTTCCTTCTTTGTAAAATGATCAAGCTAGATTGCATGATCTCTAGGGCTTTTTCCAGCTTTGATTCTATGAACTTTTGACTTAATTTTACAACTGCAGAAAATGCTGCCCAAACAAACATTGTTATTAGGGGGAAAATTGTGGCCAGATGGAAGTAAGATAAGACCTTCTTTTAATATTCTTGATTAATTCTTATTAGGATCAAGTTAATGGCAGGGCTCATAAAGCTAAAGTATAAGTTTTCCGAGTTATATAGGAATAGCAGGGGAAGGAATCCCCATTCTCTTAACCCCCAGGCCCATATGACTTCTACTACTGAAAATGTTGAATATGATTTTAGAAGGTGAGGCAGTTGGGGTAGTAGATTAGAAAACAAAAACTGGATGCAGTGAGGAAAACCCATGCTCAAAATTCACTTACTGGGTGTATGATCATGGTTAACTCTCTGTCTCTCTTTCTCTCCTCTACCCCTCTGAGTCTGTTTCTTTGACTCTGTCTCAGTCTCTGACTCTTTCTGTCTCTGTCTCCCCCCTCTTTTTGTATGTCTCTCTCTCTCTATCTAAGTCTCTGTTTCTCTCTATCTTTTTTCTTGGGACCCCATACAATTTCTAAAAAAATAAATCTTCTATTAAGTTAGATACGGGTTGTGATCTTTATTAGATGAGAGTATTCCCATAACAGGGAAGTCACAGATCTTGACATGATCTCACAAATCACTTCATCTAAGTCTCAGTTTCCTGGATTGTAAAATAAGGTTACATTAAAAGTGACTTTTCAACTCTTTATATTCTATGACTATGACTTCAGTCTCTTAGAATAGAATTCACATGGTTGTTTACCCTCAAAGTTATGTCATGCTTCTTAAAGGCTCTTGATTCAATAACAGTTGATTTCAATTCCTTTTCACAAGCCTTGACTCAGTGGAAAAATATAGTCCAGGTTGTTAGCATTAGGCAGGAACATGGAGGCCAACAGTCTCTGTTCTCCTTGATCCCATCAACATGCAAATTAGCTCATAATTTACAAATGATTTTCATGTTTCCCAGAATAAAAAATGGATATTTCTTGCCTTGATTCAAGCTTTGTTTATCTCACATATATTCTGTAATATTTTCCCTCTGTTGTGAATCAGTGAAAACATTTGTAGTAGTGACTGGGATGTGTTAGTCATTGCCCTCCATTGTTGTTGTAAAGCCTAATTATGTTTGCCTGGAAAGTGCTGAGTTCAGCCCTGTGCAAAAAGAATTCTTGAAACCTGGTATCTGCCCTTTAGAGATCAGAAATCCTAATAGCAAAATAGGGAGTAAAAAGTGGAAAGATCTGTAAATGGGGTTCAGATCTCAAAGCAGAGGATCAGAATCTGGGACATATGATTTTGATTATAAAAATATTTTAGTAATTGCATTTCAATATAATTAGATACCTTTGTAATCCTATTTTTAAATTTTATGCATTTAAAAATATTCCAAGAAGGGGTCCAGACTTCCAACAGTATTCTTCACATAAAAAAGGTTATAAACCTTTGCTCTCAGATGCTACTGTATAGGTTGGAGGAGACTGCTTCCTTCTTAGTAATTACTATCTCTGTATATTATCTCCTGGCATTCTGGTGTGGTATTCTCACTTCACCCTCCTTGTATCACCCCTCTCCCAGGATTTGTTCCTTTCCTCATAACCAGGGAGGGGGATCAGACATTCTGGGACAAAGTAGCCCTTCTCCTTAAAGTTGGACTGTCCTGCCTTGCTTCTTTTCCCTAGAACGACTATGACCCAGATATAATTAAAACTAATTATGACTCTGATGAATAGTATTAAATGGGAGAATTAATGTACAACAGCACTAAATAATTTGGATGGTGGTGATAATGTTGATTAAAAAAAGCAATAGTTCTCTTACAATAGGTGATTATCTATGCCACAAGTGGGAGGAAACCAGTCTCAAAAGTGCTAGCCAGAGTAATGCACATTGGGGGCTTCAGGTATTCTTAGACTATTATGGCAGCTATGAAGACCTGGCAGGAATCAAGAAACAATGGCAAATTGGGACCTTTAGATGCCATGGCTTTGCACCATATGGTGCCTCTTCTTGCTTAACCATACTGACCATTCACATGGTTGTGTTCTTGAGACCTTCTAATATGGCACCATAGAAAGAACATTAAATTTGAATTCAGAGAAAGCCAGAGTTTGGATTTCAGTTCAGTGACTATCTGTGTGATTTTGGTCATCAGTTTCCTCATCTGTAAAATGGGAATCTTATCTCCTGTTCTAGTATAATTTATGAGTTGAGTTCTCCAGAATATTTTGAGGTCCATGTTTGTAGGATAGAGATTTTTCCTCTGTCAGATCAGGAAAATGAGTGAACTCAGGTCTTGTCTTGCTAAACATTTTTTAGATATTCAATTTTTGCAGCCAACAGTGACTATTATTGTTTCTACTGTTACCTGGTATAAGAATTTGTGGAAGTTTTTCTATAAAAGACAGAGTGTATAAAGAAACTCTCAATTTCAGCTATCATGGTAACCTCTGCCAAACATACCAGCAGGGTTATCAGCCCATTTAATCGGCAGTGAGCATGTCTACAACTCAGTTGGCCAGTGAAACTGCCTTATCTGTTATAACTGCCAGGAGATCTATTACAATCTCTAGGTTGTATACACTAGGTATTCTAAAGAAAAGGAATTACTGAATGAAAAGACTCATGAAAGTGAGACCAAACCAATGATGTTAGAAAATTTCTCTATAGGTGGTTATTTGCAGGATTTTTATAGGGTCTTTCCTCAGTTTCATGTAGCTACAACCTATATACTATATCACCCCAACTCTTTCTCTGACTCAAAAATTAGTGCTAATCCAATTAGCGGCATCTAAAGGTCCCAATTTGCCATCCTTTCTAGGTTCCTGCCATGTCTTCATAGTTGTCATAATGGTCTAAATATACATGAAGTCCCCAGTGCACACTACCCTTCCAGATTGTCATCTGGAAAATGAGCATAATACTAGCAATAACTACTTCTCAGGATTGTTATGAAAATAAAATCAGATAACATTTATAAAATGCTTTTCAAATCTTTGTTTCTAAGTTACTCAGCACAGTGCCTGACACATAGTAAACACTCAATAAATACTTGTTGATAATGCAGAATTGATTTTTTTTAAGTACAAAGCAATTTCATATTTAGGGTCATAAAAAATACAAGGCACAAAACTGGGAATGGTAGAGCAAGTATGATCGTGTGGCCGAAACCTCTCAGAAATGAAACCCATTTTGGCTTGACATGAAGACAAACACTTAAAACAGGGAGAAGGTTCATATTTTCAGACTGCTGGGGTGTTTAACACTCATGAACTGTTTGCCAGAGCTGAACCTCACCTGACTTTGCAAACCAGAAATGTACATTTATTTAAAGAAAGCCGTGGGACTTAATCCACAGGTAATAAAAGTAATCATCTTTTTCCTTCCAAAGCCTGCCAGCCAGCAAGTTCTCTCTCTAAACTTCCATTCACCCATGTAGCACTCTGGGAAAGGACGTGCTTGAAAGCTCAGTACCACTTCTCCGAGATGCCAGAGAAAAATGAGACATGAATGTATGTTGCTTTTGGAAAATCTGTGTAAGGCTTGTAGGAATATTCTGTGGTAAGGGGTCATAACTGTTTTATAAATTGTCAAATCTCATTTTCTTCCCCCTTTTGCCATGCCCATTGCCAATGCCCTAATACAGGCCCATCCTCTCTATCTCATGGCTAGCTATAGTTAACCTAACTTTCCTTCAAAGTCTAGTTCTCTCTCCTCTACAAGGCTTTCCACAATTATCCAAGGCCTTCATGCTAATTTTTTTCTTCTAGCAGAACTGACAATGCTATCTAGAGTCCTTTTCAACAATAAATTTTTGACTTTTTTTCTTTAATTATACTCTAAGCTTACTAAGGTTAGATGGTAGATATTTGACTTCACAGAATCACAGAACTGGTGAGCCATTTAGCCAACCTATAGAGGAAAGAAATCCCCACCATAACAAATGGTACAAGTGTTGTCCTTGGAGACTTCTCTGTATCCCTAGAACCTGTTAGAATATCCTGCACACAGTAGGTACTTTGTTTTTTGCTGGTGATGGAGTATTATGTTTTGCTTATCAGCACACTCAGGATACTTACTAGGTACTTTTCATCACATTTTTTTTTTGCCCTCATTGTTTATACAAATCTCCAGAGAGTCTAGAGTAGAACATGTGTTTCCTTAATTAAAAAAATGCTTTTCCCTCTAAGTTTCATGCACATAAAGCTTTGTTTCTGGAGGGTTCTTCACTGGTAGGGGAGTGACCACAGAGCCACACTTGGGTGTGCTGTGTGTGTGTGTATGTATTTTTTCTCCAAGAGGCAGACTCTTCCAAAAACAACTCAGCCCAAATGTAAGAAATTTACTTGAGACATCCACCTGGCTCAGAAACTTTGTTAAACCAATGCAGACAGCCTGTATTTCTCACAGTCATGTATGGTGACCAAAGCCAGTTTCCGGGGTCATAGTGGGAAAGAGAAAAGTGACAGATGAGTGTGGCAAGCAGAATAACTGCAACTATGTTAAGGCCACGAAGTCCTGTTTTGAGTCTCTCTGAGTCATTTGAGCTCATCTTCCTACTCTCATTTTTCTCTTCATATGGGTAGGGTTGACAAACTTTAAGGATCTGTGATTTTGATGACTGTTGATCTCAATCATCTGTAACTTAGCCAATAAGTCTTAAGGAATTGCCTAAGTCTCAGAAAGGTGACTTATCAATGGTCTGGTAGCTAGTAAATATTAGACTTAGGGTCTGAATCCACCTGTTCTTGTTTCCTACCTAATACTGCCCCAATTATACCATAACGCCCCTTGGGGAGTAATGACAACAATAATAGCTGACCTTTAGATACTTCTTTGAAGTTTGAAAAGTGCTTTAGATCTATTGCCTTACTAGAGACTTAACAACAATCTCATGTTATTATTCCCATTTTACAAATTGAAACAACTTGTTTTATAGCGGCTTCTAGGTGGCACAGTGGATCGAGTGCTGGACTTAGTGTTAGGAAGATCTAAGGTCCAATCCTATCTCAGATTCTTACTAGTTGTGTTACCAGGGATACCATGTAAGCTTTTTTCAGTCTCAGTTTCTTCATCTATAAAATGGGAATAATAATAGCACTTACCTCAAATGAGATAAAATATGTATTTTGTAAACTTTAAAGCTCTATGTAAATGACAGGTCTTATTATTATTATTATTAATACCATATTAAAACTAACAGCATTACTGCTAAACTAAGCCAAAAAGAGATGAACTAATTTACTTTATAGTTAAATAGCTAATCAATGTTGAAATTAGGCTCAGGTCTTTCTGAGCTCTAGGTACTCACCACTAAGGAGGAAGAGGGAGGAAAATAGAAAGGTAGGGAGAGAGGGAGAAAAGGAGGGAAAGAAGGAGATGGAAGAGAGAGAGAATGGGAAGGAGAGAGAGAGTAAAAGAGAGAAAGAGAGAGAGAGTCAGAGACACACATAGAGGCGGAGAGGGGAAGGAAGAAGAGAGAAGGGGAGAAGAGAGGAAGGGAAGGGGAAGGGTGGGGAATTGGAATGACAATCAGCTTCACATAATATGTGGAAGCTGAAGTCAGTTTAAGAAGGAATGAGGGATGCCAAGAGTTGATCTTGAGGAAGAAGAGATTTGTTGCTAGAAGAATAAAACATGCAAAGGAGAGGGAGGGGAGGGGAGGCAAGGCAAGCATCTCCTATGGGACATAACCACCCAGAAGTCTGACCTGGCCCTTTTTATGTCAGGTTGCTGGACCTGCTTCCTCTTCCCCTCCAGACACAATGTTTGCCTTTGCTTTGATTGTTTTCCCATATTGCAACTAGTCTCATTGAAGAGCTGACAAGACCATCTCCAAAGGCATCCTAAGGTGATGTGGGAGGAATAGCATAATGAACTCTCATTTCCATGTACTTCCTGAGGTCACCCCTGGTGCTTGGCTCCAGTCCCTTTTACTTTAAGAGTGAGAACAAAAGGGAGGTCAGACTTCTAATGCAAACCCTGGAAATTGTTCTTACTTTCTCTTTATGCAAAATTGTTTGTAGATACCCAGCACCATGCTGGATATCTAAGTAAATGCTAAATATTTTCTTATCTGGTCCATCAGATGGGTGGTTATACTTATGAAGGGATATTTTGTTATAATAATCCAAGAAAGATAAAAGCAGGCAGCTTTTATTACTTCTTATGACCCTGACTTGAGTCCAGGATCCAGCAACCACCCCTCTCTTTACCTGCTTATAGAAAGATTAGGATATGTGCCTCTTTGTGAGTCTCTCTCCTTGGGGCTTCACTCTCCTAATCTGTAAAATTATGAGGTTATAATAGATGATCTAAAATCCTTCCATCCTCCCTTCAAAGGAAGCCTTAGAGACGGATTGTAGGGCCCAGGAGAAGAAAAAAACACACACTCAACTTTCCAGCTGCAAAATCTAGGCAAGATGAGCAGACACTGGTGCTGACAGCAGGAATAACGGTGGAGAACAGGAGACTAACATTTGAGCAGGCTGCTCTCTTCCCAGCCAGGGGATTTTTGGAGCAGGCTCCAAACCACAGGCAACAAATGGGGTTTGGTCACTGCCAGCTATTGAATTTAAGAAAAAAAAATCGAACAAATAAAGAAGACATTTATTAATGAAAGAACCAGGTTCAGCGTGATCTCTTTTGTCATTAGGGTTTTCATTTTGTTTTCATTTATCATGGGTTGTTTTACTTTTATTACACTGTTCTCTGTCTCCTTTTTTTAAAAATGTTCCTTCTGGTTGGCCCTTTCTTTGAAATTCAAAAAGCATTAATTAAGCATGGACTATATGAAAGACTTTCTGGTGGACTCTAGGTATACAAAAATACAGCCATTCCTGACTCAAGGAACTTATATTCTATTGGCATTGTTCAAAAGCTAACAAGTAATTAATTATATATAAATAATTGAGGAGGGGAAGTAGAAACTGACTCCTGGGTGGGGAACTGGAATGAGAATAAGCTTTATATATAAGGTAGAAGCTGAAGTCAGTCTAGGAGGGAATTAAAGATGTCAAGAGGTAGGCATGAGGAAGAGATTTGCTGCTGAAAGGGCAGAACATGCAAAGATATGGAGGCAAAGATGAAATTTAGGGTATGAGAACCAGTAAATGATCTAATTTGGCTATAATAAAGTCTATGTAAAAAGAAGTAAATCTGGAAAAATGTTGGAGGCAGATTGGGAAGGTCTCTTTAAATGGCCAAATGGAGTAGGTAATATTTTTATCCAATAGAGGCTAGAGGAAACCCTGAATTTGCGTGGTTTGTTGCCCTGTAGGTCATGTTTGGGGTACCAGTGCTTAGCATCCTTCATAGAGCATAATAGGCACTTAATGCATATGTATTGACTGAGGGCTCCTAGAGCAGCACCAACAGTGGAGAGAAAAACAACTTGTGCTATTCTGTGTATTGCCCATCCACCCACTCACTGACTTCGGCTCTCTCTCACCACAAACTTTAGTCTGGAGGGTGCTTCTGCTTGGCTATTGTGAACCTCACAGGAAGCTGAAAGCCAGACAGCCAGGTTCAAGGACAAAGGAGGTCACTAGACTAGACAGGGGCTTTCTCTGTGCATCATTCAATGGAAGGGAGCTTGTTAAGAGATCTGAGTGTGAAAGAAACAAGGACAGCGGCAGGCAGGCAGTCTCCTTCTGGGAAGGGTGGCAAGAGCTTGTTTCTCTCCCTAGATTCTGGCTCCAGAAAGAAACTGAAGCAGACACTAGATTTCAGTGAGACTCCTTGTAAACAGAGCCGGCCTCACCGGCTGACTGTGATAGGAAACATGGCCCTTGTGCTCTGATTTGTTTACACACAATCTCCCCAAAAAGCTGGAACGTTAGGATTCCTGCCCCTCTTGCTGCAGCAAATATTGACTAAAAATATATATGCCTTCTCCTCCTCTCCACGCTGCCCCTAGAACGAGGGGCCCATTGTGGGAGCCTGCCAAAGATAGAGACTGAAAGGTCATGAAATCCAGCAGCAAGAGATAGAAAGATTAATTCCATTTAAAATAACTGTAGACAAAATAAAATATTTGGGTGTCTACCTGCCAAGACAAACTCAGATACAAACACAATTACTTTTTATATAAAGTCAGATCTAAACAATTGGAAAAATATCAATTGCTCATGGGTAGGCTGAACTAATATAATAAAAATGACAATTCTATCTCAATTACTCTACTTATTTAGTGCCATACCATTCTGCAAAAAATTATTTTATAGAGCTAGAAAAATAACAAAATTCATCGGGAAGAACAAAAAGTCAAAAATATCAAGGGAATTAATGAAAAAGAAATGTAAAGGATGGTGGCCTAGCACGCCCAGACCTAAATCTCTAATATAGAGCAGCAATCTTCAAAATCCTATGGTACTGGATAAGAAATAGAGTGGTAGATCAGTAAAAAATAGTTAGATACACATAACACAAAAATCAATGACTACAGTAATCTTATTTTTGATAAAGCCCTAAACTCCAGCTTTTTGGATAAGAATTCACAATTTCACAAAAATTGCTAGAAAAACTGGAAAATAATGTCAGAAACTTGGCATAGACTTACAACTCACACCCCATACTCAATAAAGTCAAAATGAGTATATGATTTAGGTATAAAGGGTGATACTATAAACAGATTAGGAGAGCAAAGGATAGTTTATTTATCAGATCTTTGGAGAAGAGAGGAATTTGACCAAAGAAGAATGAGAGAACATGAGATACGAAATGGACAACTTTGAGTATATCAAATTAAAAAGATTTTGCACAAGCAAAAGCAATGCAGCCAAAATTAAAAGGGAAGCTGGATACTGGGGGGAAATTGTAGCCAGTGTTTCTGATAAAGATCTCATTTCTAAAATACATAAAGAACTGAGTCAAATTTATAATAATACAAGAGATTTCCCAATTGATAAATGGTCAAACCATATGAATAGACAATTTTCAAATGAATGATTATTGATAAGAGAAATACAAATTAAAACAACTCTGAGGTACCACTTCCCAATTCTCAGATTTCTAAGATAGAAGTAAAAGATTATGGTAAGTGTTGGAGGAGATGTGGGAAAACTGGGACACCAATGCATTGCTGGTAGAGTTGTGATATGATTCAACCATTTTGGAGAGCTATTTGGAACTATCCCCAAAGAGCTTTAAAACTGTGCAAATCCTTTCATCCTGCATGTATGCCCCAAAGAAATCATAAAAGAGGGGAAAGGACTCACATGTGCAAAAATTTTTGTAGCAGCTCTTTCTGTAGTGGCAAAGAATTGGAAAATGAGTAAATGTTCATCGATTAGGGAATGCCTGAATAAGTATGGTATATGAAAGCAATAAAATATTATTGTTCTATAAAAAAATGGTGGCCAAGCTGATTTGAGAAATGACTGGAAAGATTTACATGAACTGATGCTAAGTGAAACAAGCAGAATCAGGAAATCATTATACACAACTACAACAAGATTGTGCAATGACAGATTAGGTTCATCAGCATTTCAGTGATCTAAAGCAATCCTTATAAACTTTGAATGGAAAATGCCATCCATATCCAGAAAGAGAACTATGGAGACTCAATGTAAATCAACATATGCTATGTTTACTTTTTTTCCCCTTTTTCTTTCGTTTTTTTTCTTCTCATGATTTTCCCCTTTTGTTCTGTTTTTTCTTCTCTCCCAACATGATTCATAAGGAAATAAGTAAAAAAAGAATGTAAATATATAACCAAAATTAAAATATATTGTTTTAACATGTAACTGGGGAAAAATTTAATTTAAAAAAAGACTGAAAGGTCACTTAAGCCCAAGTCAATCCCTGATCCTGTTTTGTATGAGTCCTTTCATCACAAGAGATGAATTATGCTTCAGTCTTTCTTCTGCCTCAGCAAGAGGGAGTCAGATTCTTGATTCTAGATATTCTAGATGCCCCAATAAACTTAACTTTCGATATATTTTTGTTATTAAGCTATTTCAGTCATATTTGATTCTTTGTGACATCATTTGGGAGGTTTCTTGGCAGAGATAATGGAAAGGTACATCATTTCCTTCTCTAGCTCATTTTGCAGATGAGGAAACTGAGACAGAGTTAAATGACTTTTCCAGGTAGTCAGTATCAGTATGAGGTTTAATCTTAACTCAGGTTCTCCTGGCTCCAGGGCCAATTCTTATCTACTGTGCCCTTATTTAAGTTGCCCTTATATAATCTATAGATTCCTTAAGCATAGAGGCTATTTTGCAATATGGAGAAAGACATAAGAGGACCTAATTTCAAATGTCACCTATCTTATGACTTCTGTGACCTTGCGTAAATGGTCACTTCTCACTTTTTCTACACTTAGGTTTCCTCAATCTGTAAAATGGGGACATTTGACTAAATCAGAAGCATCAAAATTATGTTACTATTGAACCAGACTAAAACATAATTGGGCAATGTCAAACAAGCTAAATAAAAAGGCAATATATCATTAATTTGTGGTTTTCTAAATCAACATGTGGCCTGCTGGGATCACCTCTACTTGATTTTGACTCTGCTAGACTAGACAGCCTCTGAGGTTCCAGATCTGCATTAATGTCCTAAGATAAGGAGGTGGGCAGCTAGATGGCATTGGGTCTGGAGTCAGGAAGACCTGAGTACAAATGTAGCCTCAGATGCTTACTAGCTGTTTGACCTCAGGAAAGCCACTTAACCCTATTTATTTTAGTTTTCTAATCTGTAAAATGAGTTGGAAAAGGAAATGGCAAACTATTCTAGTATCTTTGCCAAGAAAATCCCAAATGAGGTTATGAAGAGTCAGACACTACTGAAAAACAACTGAACAACAAAGATGAATGAGGAAGCAGATTCAAAGAATCACCTGAAGTGAAAAACTAGTTATTGGCACAGACAAGATAGAATTCAAGTTTTCTGATTGCTAGTTTTCTGCAATGCCTTGATATCTTTTCTACCCCTAAGGGTTATAATGAGGATCAAATAAGATGAAAATGGTAAGTTGTTAGCCAAAAGATGGAGTAGAATGGTAGTGATGGGACCCAGACTAAGCGCCATGATTATGTCCTGATATGCAATAATGAGATGCCATAGAACTAAGTCTATGGAAGAAAAATGGATAGAGAATATTTTTTCCCATGGGACAAACATCACAAATGTTGGTTGGGACAACAAAATTTGTGCTCAGGGGAGTAAAGGAATATATGTCTGTCTGTCTCTTTTTCTCTTGTTTTCTTTCTTTCTTTCTTCCTTTCTTTCTTTCTTTCTTTCTTTCTTTCTTTCTCTCTCTCTTTCTCTTTCCTACTCTCTTTCTCTCTGAGGGAAACAAACCCCATGACTTGAAGTCTGTCCTACAATATCAAGTATCCAGTCAATAAATATTTATTAAGCACTTAACTATGTGCTAATTGCTAGGGATACAAAAAAAGACAAAATTGTGGTCCCTGCTCCCAGAGAATTTACAAATTATATATAAAGAACTAGGTACATGCAACAAATTTAGAGAGATTGTAAAGGGTAATCTGGAAGGCACATGAAGAGTGATAGGCACTAGGAAAGGCCTCCTGTAGAAGATGGAATTTAAACTCAATCCTAAAAGCTAGGGAAGCTCAGAGGCAAAATTAAGGAGAGAGAGCATCACAGTCATTAGAAATTATAAATATAAAGGCACAGAATAAGGAGATGGGATGTCACATATTAGGAATAATAAATTGTTTCATATAACTAGATCAGAGTGCCTGTAGGGGAGTAAAGTATAAAAAGAATGAAACAGTTGGAAAGGCCAGGTTTTGAAAGGCCTTAAAAGCCAATGCCCCTAAAGAAATCAAATAAAGTGGGAAAAACATACATTTGTACCAAAGAAATCTAAAGCAATATTTTTTGTTATATCAGAGAATTGAAAAGTATGTCCATAAATTAGCACAAGCTAAGCAAAATATTACATATGAATGTAATAGAATATCATTGTGTCACACAAAGTGGAGAAAAGAATAGATTCAAAGAAACTTTGGAAAACTTATATAGACTGATGTAGAGTGAAATCAGCAGAACAAGAAATGTTTATTTAATAGCTAAACCTCTGTAAGGAAAAGAAAAAGCTTTAAAAGCCTTAAAAATGCTGATTAATACCATGACCAGTTAGTAGTCCAGAAAGTTGATGATAAAGTATATATTTTCATATATGACTAGTCCCAGTGCCATTGGCACAATGCTTGGCACATAGTAGGTGCTTAATAATTATTTATCAACTAACATGGTCAATTGTGAGTTTGTTTTTCTTGACTGGAAAGTTTTTTTTTTTAATTGGGAAAGGGGAAAATCTGGGAGGCAGAAAAAGTTTTGCAATAGGGATGACAAAAATGAAGAAAGAAAAGGACATTTTAAGACTTAAAAAAACATACAAAGATAATAGAGAGAAGTTTGGAAAGATACACAAAAAGGATAGTTTCAAAATTAACATGTATTTATCATGTTCGTTTGAAAAATTAAATTTCTAAGTAATATATTTTAGATTCATGTACAGATACTCTTTTTTTTCTTATCTGTGGCAATCATGATGGATAGTGGTTGAAAAGTATAAGACAACAACC
This sequence comes from Myrmecobius fasciatus, assembly GCA_023553655.1. Taxonomy (NCBI): domain Eukaryota; kingdom Metazoa; phylum Chordata; class Mammalia; order Dasyuromorphia; family Myrmecobiidae; genus Myrmecobius; species Myrmecobius fasciatus. Next base: position 89,070 of record JAJPUD010001301.1, on the reverse strand, counting down.
AATAAAATGGAAGATTTGGAGAATCTGTATGAATATGAGTGGCCTGGAAAGGCATCATTGAAGAGATAGAATTTGAGTTAAATCATGAAGGATGGCCAAGATTTAGATGGATAGAAGAGAGAGAGACTTCTAGATTTGAAGAAAAGCAAAATCAGCCCAGAGAGGAAATGAGCATGACACTGGTCTCTACTTTCTCTCCCATCTTTGTCTTTGATTAATTTTCTTTCCTCAGAAGTTTAATAATCAGTTTAGCATGAAATACATTGCTGATGGACCCTTAGTGGAGGCTCCTTCACTAGTGGCATGGCATCCATAGCCTGAACCAACTGCATGCCATGTAGCCAAGGTGTCATTTGGTCTTTAGTGTTTCCAGGAAAACTACAGCTTTATTTGGGGATGTCAAGTCAGAGACTCCTACCTAGCTATGTCTTATGATGTTCCAGAACCTACTGTTCTGGAACTCTGAGTTTAACTTAAGCAGATAGGTTGTACAGTGGATTGAGTGCAAGAACTGAGTGAAGAAGATCAGAATTCAAATCCTGACTCTTATACTTACAAGGGGTGTAATATTCTCCCTCTCCCCCAACAAATCACTGAATTTCTTCCTGTTTCCTCATCTATAAAATGGAGATGTTAACTGCCTATTTCTTATGACTATCTTGAGGATAAAATAATATTGGTAAATTGATCTGTAAGCCTTAAAGTATCATGTAAATGTTATCTATTTTACCTGATGGACCTATTAATATATATATATATATATATATATTATTGTCTATTTCTAATTATATATCTAAAGGAACTAGATCAGGCATGGGCCAATATGGGGACAAAAGAAAATAGTAGTCAGAGGTGGTAAAAAAAAAAAGAAGAAAGAAACAGGTTGTTTCAAAGTGAGTTCTTTGTTAGTAGAGGTTTTCAACCAGAGAATGAACATTTTATAAAGGGGAATTCATGTTTTCAATAGGGATTGGAATGAATGACATTTAAGGTTCTTTCCAGGTCTTAGGATTTTATGATTCCGTATTTCCTTCCATTCTCTCAAATCATTAAGTCAGGCCTGTTGGAATTTTTTCCCATTTTTCGAGATTGTATTTTTTCCTGTATTTTTCAAAGCATAGCCATGTTCTTTAATAATAATGGTTACCACAAAGACAGAAGAGGAAAATCCAAATAAGTGTGCCAGGACAAATGGCTACAGGTGAGCATGATGTCTAGGAGATTGTACTGGTCTCATTGGATAGCCTTGTGTATTAAGGGCTCCTCCTGAGAATTTTAAATTGGTTTTTTTTTGTAGCTTCATGATAGTTTGGTAAATTATACGTATAGACTTTAAAGAAGCAGGACTTGGAATCAGGATGATGTAAGTTAAAATTATGCTTCAAAAACTGAGTGACCCTGGCTTAGAAACTTAATTTTGGTCTGTTTGAGATTCTTCATCTGTAAAATAATAATAGTGCCTACCTTACAGAGATGTTAGGGTGACAGAAAATAACATGTTAAACCTTCTGCAAACTCAAATCATCATATAAATGTTATGCTGCCGTTGTTGTCATCATCATCATCATCACCATCACTATCACCATTATCACCTTTGTATTCTGGGTTCTTATATAGCCATGAGAACAACCATTTTTACACTCACTTTCAATACTTAATATGTTCTTAGAGTAATAATTGCATTTTATATTATCTTTATGTTTATGTATATTTTGTTATGGCACTTTTAGGTTGGCAAAGCACTTTTCTTATAACCTTGTGAAAGAGGTAGAAAAATTATTTATATGCCCACTTTACAGATGATGAAAAGGAAGTAGAGATGCATTGTCATTGTATCCCTAGCACCTAGCAATGTCTACCACATAGCACTTGTCTAATAAATGTTTGTTGAAATAAATAGAATGAAACTGAATGGATCTTATTTATCCTAAGTGAAAATACTTAATGGCAAAGCTAACAGCAGAAAGAATTCTGATTACAGAATAATAGGGCTTGAGATGAAGTCACTCTACTTATGTGCCCATGGGCAAAGGATTTAAACTTTGTGGGTTTCAATTTGTTAGTGCTGAGTCATTTGGATTATGTCTTATTCTTTGTGAACCCATTTTGGGTTTTTTTTTTTTGGCAAAGATACTAGAGTGGTTTGCCATTTCCTTCTCTAGCTCATTTTACAGATAGGGAGACTGAGGCAAACAGGGTGTCTGAAGCCTGATTTGAACTCGTGGAGATGTCTTCCTGATTCTAAGCCCAGTCCCACATAGCTATGGCCCTTGCATGTAAAATGGGATTATCTCTGAAATCACCACCAGTACCAAATCTGTTATTCCAAGATATTCATGTTGATTTCCTCAAATTATTATATCCCTTGACCCTGAAATCAATTTTCCTCATTACATCATAGCAGGCTCTCTCCTTTTCTATTCCTTGAACTAGAAACTCCATCTTTCAGCTTCTGGGTGTTTTCATTGATTGTCTCTCTTTCTTATTTCTGCCTCTTGGCTTCCCTGACTTCCCCTAAGCCTGTCTCAGATAGAGGAAGCTTTTCTGATTTCCTTTTAATTCTAGTGCCTTTCCACTGTTTATTTTCTTTCACTTTATTTCTCCTATATCATTTGTGTGTAAATGTTTGCATGTTCTCTCCCCTATTAGACTGGAAGATCTTTGAGGGCAGGAACTGTTTTTTTCCTTTCTTTATATTCTTGGTGCTTAGCAGAATGTCTGGCACATAGCAAATGGTTATTACATGTTAACTGACTGACTTTTTGTCTTTCCAAAAGTGTATTTTCAAGCATATCAGTTAAAATGACCAGGGTGATATCCTGGCCAAATGGACATGGCCACTCTCTCCCATAAATGATCTTTCCTTTACATCATGGGCCAGAGTTTCTTCAGAGCAGGTTGTACTTGGGAAAACACTGGGCACATCCCCACCAGAGCAAACACTACGAGCCCCAGACACTACCGTTTTTGATGTATCTTGTAAACAAAACATCATGCAGTGTTAACCCCTGTCTCTATCCTGTGCCAAGAAACAGACTATGACAAACAGCTTTCATGCTCCAGATGGGCAAATAAACTAAAGCTCAGATTTGAGTGATACTCTTATTGCTACAGTTTATCACTTGGAAAATATTTGTATAAATGGGAGCCAAATGTGGACAAGGAGCAGGAAGAAAAGTAGTATTGGAATTGTTAGAGAAATCAAGGTCCTTGATATGACCCAGTGTCAGATAAAATATAAAATAAAATAGAGTTAAAGGCTCTCCAAGCATTCTGTTGATTAATAAAAGGGAGGCTTTGCTGGTCACTTCTAAGACAGAATCATAGAATTTCAGGAATTTCAGTAGGGAGCTAGGCTATCCTATATCAGAAAAAAAGATCCTTTCTACAACATATCCAACAAGTGGTCATAGCAAGAAGATTTCAAATAAGGGTGAGCCCACTGTTTCCCAAGGAAGTCTAGTCCACCTTTGGACCCCTCTAATTTTGACACAGTGGCTAGAATGCTGGGCCTGGAGTCAGGAGATAACTTACCTGCTGTGAGGAGCAAATGAGATCCTGGATGTAAAGTTAATAATGATGATGATGATGAAGACTACAGTGATAGATCCATAGCACAGATCCTGCTGATGATTTACAATCACTTCATTTTTCAGACTTAACTGCATCCATGGACTCGGGTCAATCAGACTGTAATTTCCTTGAGGGCAGGGGATGTCTGCATCTTTTTTCTGTCTTCAGTGTTGATCACAGTGCTTGACATATTGAAAGCCCTTAATAAATGTTCCTTATTTGACTGATTTGTTGACAGAAGGGCAGAAAGCCTGGGGGTCTTATTGGTTCAACATTATAATTCCTGGACAATATTGTGCAGATATTCTGACTTCTCCAGCTTAGGAGTTCCCCTTGTTCCTATTTACCACCTTTGCTTTAGAGTTTGCTCTAGGGGGATTGATTCCTATTCAAATGGAGGAATTATATTCTGATTGTGGTCATTTTGAGTGCCTGCACCTACTGCTCCCATAATCCACATACTCAGCCTCATTCCAGTTTCTGACTTTCTGCCTTATACCTTGACTTCCTGCTTTACATCTTGCTTCTGATCCCAGAATCCCTAGAGATGGCCAGCCCCAACGTTTGCTGTAACCCTGACACTTGACTGAGCCTTCAGGTAGCTGAGTAGAGTCCAAGAAAGTGGGTCACGAGTCCAGGCCAGTGTAAACTATTTGTAAAAATATCTTCAGCATAGGGGAATTCCATAACTCCCTCATTTTTGTTTTATTGCAATTATGCCATATAGAGCTCTGAGAAACCTATCAAGAGTCTTATCTGTATTTTGCAGAAGAAAATATCAAGACAAAATGAGACATAGGGATTATGTCCAGGGTCAAACTTCCAGAGATAGGTTTGGAGCTGTGCAGCTTAATCCACTATACTTTGGAGCCTTTGAAATGGAATTTTCTCTATAAAATCAGTGAGAACTTAGCCAAGACGCAATGTTTGTTTTATGCAAATCAGACAATGTGGAGAAGAAGGAGAGCACTGGAATAAGAAGCAGAAAACTTCAATTCTGGTACAGATCTGGGCTTGTGATCTTGAATGAGCTTCTTTATCTCTCTGGGCCTCATTGACCTTATCTGTAAAATAAACAGTTTAAGTTAGATGATCTTTAAGCTAACTTCCAGTTCTAAATCTAAATCTATGTTAGCTCTGTCTCTGTCACAATCTAACTCTGTTAATCGAGCAATCCATCAAACTTCTCTGAAGCACATAAGCCTCAGTCATATCAGTCTGACTACTGGTAAAATGAAGGGTCTGGAGTAATTTCTAATGTTCCCTCCAGCTCTAAAATGCTAAGTTGTCTGTTTTTAATCTTGATTCTGGAATTCTTAATGTGATGATCCAGATTTATAAAACAACAATTAGCTGAATCAAAGATCGCAAGAAATTCAGGTTCCAAGTTGTTTAATACAATACTGGTAAGATCCTTTTGGGATTATAAAAATCTGATGGGTGTACAACTTCTGGCTAGCTGAGGTTTGGAGCGTGAGACCGGTTCTGGGAGGTCTTCAGGTACATGAAGGGATGACAGGTCCCATTATAGCCCTTTGTGGGCATCTGCCAGGTCTGTGATAGAGGATGGAGGGAGCAAAACCTGGGCCATCTGGCTCCAGTGCCCTAAAGGCTTTAGACAAGAAACAGAAACTTAATCTTCCCTGAGTGAGCCTTGATAATTAATACTTCAATACATCACCAAAAGGGGATAATTTAAGGTAGGATAATGAACTCCCATGACCTATTGGCCTTGTTATACCATAAAGAAGCCAACTTCACTTTTACCCTCTTCTCAAATTGCTGATTTCTTCCCCATGATTTACACATTACCCAGTCTCTCACTTCTTGAAATTCTTAATAAAAACTTCAAGGGCCTAGGCAATAACTTTCAAACCTGACAAAATTCACTAGTACATAAAATTCTTCTAAGTAGTAGTACTCTGTTACTTATGAAATGAAAATAGAATCAATTTTTTAAATTCCATTTGCATTTACCTTTATAAGAACAAATTTATTACCAGACACCAAGTTATGCTTATACAATCCAAATTATGCTTATACAACCCAAATAAGAGCATTTGTCAAAACTGTCCCTCAATTGAGAAAGTACTGGCCAGGGGTCAGAAGGCCTTATACAATCATTTACTAGCTGATTGACCTTGAGCAAACCTCTCAGAATCTCAGTGTTTTCATCTGCAAAATGTGGATTATAAACCTTGTGTAATCTATGGCTCATCAGCCTACACCCTAGGCTTTCATGGACTGAGTTCATTCTTGATTGGGGAGAAAGGTTGCCCCCAAATCACTTCCTTTGGCTTCCTTACCCTTACAAAGAATTTCCTCTGAGAGTTTCAAAATACCAGTTCGAAAGAGAAAAAAAACTAGCTTTTATTTCAATGTGTGAAAAAGACGTTAAAATAAAAAAAGAATTATAGTCACCTATGTACCATTGCTAAAATTCTCTTTCCCTCTCTGGTAACTCTAACTTTCTCCTGAGGGACCTATAAAGAAGACTTCTCAAATTGTAATTATAGGGACCACTGAGGGTCCTTGAGACTCTTTTAGAGAGTCTGCTAGGTCAAAACTATTTTCACAATAATACTAAAATTATTTTTTTCTTATTGTAATACTCTTCATTTTTCAAATAAATATCTGAGTGAGCCTGGATTCCCCCCACCAAATTTCAACCAAAAAAAAAATACCACAACAGATTAAATGCAGAAGCAGACATGAGAATCGTGCTTCCTTCTCTTAAGCCAGACATTTAAAAAGATTTGCAAAAACATAAAGTAATGTCGCTCTTCTAACTTTTTTTATTTTTGAAAATAAAGTTATCTTTCTGGAAAATATGCTATTTATGCTAAGATATAACATGTTTATTAATTATTTTAATCAAATTGATAAATATTTTAAAATTTATCAGTTTTCATTTCTAGTTGAGTAAAACACTGATAGAGAGAATCCACATTAACAAAAGATCTTTGGGGTCCTCAATTATTTTTAAGAGTAAAAGAAGTGCTAAGGCCAAAATGTTTGAGATATTGCTCTAGACCAAGAGTTCTTAACTGTTTTTGTGGATAGTAAAGTCTATGGATCTTTTCTTAAAATAATTTTTTAAAAGTGAATAAGATAAAATGCACAGATTAAAAAAAAACTAATTATTAAATTTAAGGGGAAAAAGGTTTATAACCCCCAGCTAAGGACTCCTGCTAGAATAATGGTTTCCAAATTTTTTTGATGTGCCCCTGTCAGTTAAAAAGCTTTGAGTAAACCTCACTCTCCCCTCCCCAATATGTATAAATTTGTGGATTATATACATGCATTATTATATTATAGTAACATAATGCATAATTATATACATTTTAAAACAAACTGAAAAAGAAATTTTAAAAGGATGAAATAAAAATGAAATAGTATTTGATTATAGAATTAATACTTCAATATACTGGGAGTTGAGGAATGACATGATTAGATCTATGCTTTAAGAAAATTACCATAGTAGCTGTCTGGAGAATATATTAGAGAGGGAAAGAGCAGGACTTGAATCAGAGACCAATTAGGAGCTGTAGGTGTGCTGAACTAGAGAAGTGGTGCTGTGAGTAGAGAAAACAGATGGAAAATGTTAGATAGAAATAACAAGATTTCTCAAGTGGTTAGGAGTATACATTAAAGAAGAATGAGAAGTTGAAGATGACATTGAGATTATAAATTTAGTTGACTAGAAGAATGATGGAGCCCTCAATAATAGTGAGATTTGAGTGAGACTATGTAATAACAATAAGAAGATAGGAGTCAGGAAGAGTTGAATTCAAATCCTGCCCAAGATACTAGTTCATAGACCCTGGACTAGTCATTTAACCTGAGTCTTCTTTAATTTCTTCATTTGTAAAATAGAGATAATAATGCCATTGCCTCTTAGGATTGGGAAGATCAAATTGACAACATATGTAAAAAATTCTACAAATCTTAAAGCACTTTAAAATGTTAACTATTATTCCATGGCTAGGATGATTATCTGAAATTCTTTTACAGTATTCTATTCTAATATTATATTATAGGTAAGAGGAGAAAATCAGGGGCTCTCAAAGACTTGTCTAGCACAGTGGAAATTCTACCACACAGCAAAAGTTTGGAGGATTATGGTCCTGGCAATACTCTATATCTGCATTCTCAGGCCCAGCCTGGTTAAGTATAGAAAAGGTTCCTGACCCATATACTGGCCATGTGGTGACAAATTATTTGGCCACTGTGACACATGAAGCAAAGAAATATATGCAGTGCTTCTCATTTTCTCCTCTCTTTTCCTCAATATGTTTTCTTTTACTGCAGTTATGGGGAGTGCTACAAGAATGCTAAGAACTGCATAGTTTTTTAGACTGCTTGATGAATATTAACTTAGCTGTTGGTGCTCCAAATGTGAGACTCTTATTCAATGATCCTTAATTGACATACTACTAGAGGAACTGAGTCATATTCATCTTGACATTCTTGCTATAAATGAAAGAAGAAGGGGGAAAACAAACAAGCAAAGAAAAGCGATAGCAAAATAGAAAGGTGGCTCCTTGTGGAGAGGCAAATGGAGTTAGTAAAATTGATTTTATCGTGAGTCAAATAGCAGACTCACCATTTCATGGAACATTTAGTCACCTCCTGTGTCAGTATTCTCATGAGCATTTGCCTAAAGGCTACCAAAAAGATAATTGCAGCTTATGTAATTATGTTGCAGAGGATGAAGAGGGAAACTACAAGCAATTTATTAATTCTTTACAATGACTTAAATGGAACTTAAACTTAACTTATAACTTAAACACCAATATATAACTTAAAACTTAACAAACCCAATGTAACTTAACATATTACTTAACTTATAACTTAAAACCAAATGACTTCAAGGAATAGGTGGGCATAGGGGATGGATAGAAAATATGGTTCAGGGATGTGTAATCATAGAGACCAAAGGCTGTCTCATGACTAATATAGAAATAATTTTTCCCCAGAAGACATTTCAGAGATACAGGACATAGTAAACACCAAAGAATATCACAAAAAAAAGAAACTGATCACCTTCTAATAGATAGGAAATGGCTGGTTACTAATGTGGAAGCCGTTTTTGAATCAGCTGTCTGTGCATTATAAAACCATGAACTTGTCAGAAAAGAAAATACCATACTAGAAGAAAGAACAGCAACAAAAATGTGTACAATTGAGGCAACTATAACCTGACTTAGATAATGATCCCAAAGTGAAATTCATTAAAAAAAAAAGACAGTGACACAGACCATTACCATTTTAAAAAGAAAGTTTAGTCAGTAAAAATTAATCAACACAAGGAGAAAACCAGATTATTCTAGAAACTGTCTCAACCTGCAAACACTTCAGTATCTTTCTGTTTATTGAGATCAAGCAAAACTGGAAAAACTTTTTTTAAACTGAGCAATATTTTTCACAACCATTGATTCTCCCTATAACAAAGGACCATATTTAAACATCAATATTTTTCCATTGGTGCTGGGTGAGTACTATAGTTTCTGGAAGATTAAAGTTCCAGGTACATTATGGGTGTAACCACCTTGCCCTCTATGACCAAGAAAGAGTAATAAGTGAAAAATAGCATAAAATATATCATTAAAGAGATGAATGACCAAGAAGATAGATAAGCCAGTCATATTATGAGATTGAGGAATGGACAATAGACAGCTCATGTAGTTCATTGATGTCCATACAATGGGAAAAAGTTAATAGAATGGTATCCAGAATGTTGGATGGCCTTCCTTCCCTCACCCTATTATGAAAGACTTTGTGGAGAACATGGATAACAATCACACTGAATGAGGAGGTATGGATGAATTGCTAGATGGAGTACTCAAAGAAAATGACTACTCCAACAAAGTATCAAAGTGCCCTGCTATAATGTATGAAATAATTTTCAACCAGCGCCAGCAAGAGTATTGCCAAAGATCTCTTCTTCCCCATTTGTGTTATTTAAATTTTTTCCCCAATTACATTAAAAACAAAAATATACATTTTTTTTTAATTTTTGAGTTCTAGGTTCCCTCCCTTATTCCCACTGACAATTAAGAAACCTTATGTGAAGTTATGCAAAACATTTCCATCAAAATCAAGTTGTGAAAGAAAACATAGATTTCCCACCCTAATAAAAATAAAAACTCTCAAGAAAAAATAAGTTAGAATGAAAGAGAAACACACACAGAGACAGAGAGAGACACAGAGAGAGACGTATGCACACAGAGACAGAGAGACACACACACAGAGAATGCCTCATCCTCTATTCAGATACAATCAGTTCCTTTTCTGGGTATGAATAGGATTTTTTCATCATAAATCCTTCAGAATAGTTGTGGAAGATTGCATTACTGAGAATGCAGTCATTTACAGCTGGTCATTCCAGAACATTGGTATTTCTTTGTATATAGTCCATTTCCCTTTGCTTGAGCTCATGGAAGACTTTCCAGGTTTTGTTTTGTTTTGTTTTTGTTTTCTGAGAATATCCTGCTCATCACCTCCCACAGAACAATAATATTCCATCACAAACACATACCACAGTTTGATGTCATTTCCCAACTAATGGGCATCCCCTCAACTTCCAATTTTTTGCCCTGAGAAGATAGCTGCTATGAACAGTTTTTGTACATATAGGTCATTTTCCTCCTTTTTGGAATCTCTTTTGATATTCTTGCCCTGCAGTGGTGTTGTTAGGTCAAAGGATACACATGAATTTATAGCCCTTTGGGCACAGATCATATCTTTTGATCATTTAATAATTGGGGCATGGCTCTTATTTTTATAAATTTGATTTATGTTTGAGAAATGAGACTTCATCAGAGAAATTCTCTTTGAAATTCTTTTTACATTTACTATTGCTAACAGTATTTCATCCCATTTATTTTCTCTCTCCTTTTACCTTGTCCATCCCCAAAAGTGTTTTAGCTTTGACAGCTCCCTCCCTCAATATGCCTTTTTTTTAATCTCCTTTCCCCTCTTCCTATATCCCATTCCCCTCCTATTTTCTGAAATAGGTCTCCATGTCCATACTGAGTATGCATATTATTTCCTCTTTGAGCCAATTATGATGAAAGGTTCACTCACTCTCCTTTCCTCCTTCCTTTCCCCCCACTACTGTAAAAACTTTTTCTTGTCTTTTTTATGGCAGATAATTTGCACCATTCCACTTCTCCCTTTCCCTTTCTCTAAGTACATTCCTCTCTCACCCCTTAATTTCATGATTTGAAAAAATATTCCTTCATATTCAACTCACACCTGTGTCCTCTGTCTATATATACTCCTAACTGTCATAATAATGAGAAAGTTCTAATGATTTGCAAGCATCATCCTCTCATATAGGAATGTAAACAGATAAATCTTATTAAATCCCTTATGATATCACTTTCCTGATTACCTCCTTATGCTTCTGCAGAGCCCTGTATTTGAAAATCAAATATTCCATTTCACTCTGGTCTTTTCATCATGAATGCTTGAAAACCCTCTATTTCATTGAATGCCCTTTTCCTCTGAAGGATTATATTCAGTTTTGCTGGGCAGATGATTCTGGGTTGTAATCCTAGCTCTCCAGAATATGGTATTCCAAACCCTCTGATATGATCTGATAACTGCTCAATCTTGTGTTATCCTGACTGGCTCTGCTATACTTGAATTGTTTCTTTCTGGAAACTTGCAATATTTTCTCCTTGTCCTGTGATTTCTGGAATTTGGCTATAATATTCCTGAGAGTTTTCATTTTGGGAATTTGGTGATCAGTGGATTCTTTCAATTTCTATTTTAGCCTTTGGTTCTAGAATATTAGGACAGTTTTCCTTGATAATTTCTTGAAAGATGATGTCCAAGCTCTTTTTCTGATCATGACTTTCAGGAAGATCAATAATTTTAAAATTATCTCTCCTGGATATATTTTCCAGGTCAGTTGTTTTTTCAATGATATATTACACATTTTAAAATATTTTTTCCATATTTTTGGTTTTGCTTTATTATCTCTTGATTTCTCATAAAGTCATTAGCATCCATTTTCTCAATTCTAATTTTTAAGGAATTATTTTTTCCTCAGTGTGCTTTTGTATCTCCTTTCTCAGTTGGCCAAGTTGCTTTTTAAGGCATTCTTCTCATTAGCTTTTTGTATTTCCTTTTGTACTCCTCTCAATTCTTTCCCTAATTTTCCCCTCTATCTCTCTTACTTGATTTTCAAAATCCCTTTTGAACTTTTCCTTGGCCTGAGCCCAATTCTTATTTTTCTAGGAGCTTTTGGATGTGGGAACTTTGACTTTATCATCATCTTCTGAGTGTGTGTTTTGATCTTCCTTGTCACCATAATGACTTTCTATGGTCAGAAACTTTTTGTTGTCTGCTCATTTTCTTAGCCTATTACTCTGTTTTGAGCTCTTTATTAAAATAGGACCAGGATGTGCTGGTGTGGCCTGCACTGGGATTACTCTCCAGACTCCCATCCTGGTTACACCTTTTCTGCTGACCTTCTAAGTTGCCTTCAGCTGGAAAATATTCTACTTTGCCTTTTTGGGTGTTCTAACACTCTAAATTGGTTTAGAGTCATTATTTAAAGGAATTTGGAGCAGCTTGGGGGAGAGGCTGGGCAAATTCCTGCCTTTACTCCACCATGTTGACTCTGCCTTTCCTTTTCTTCCCCATTTGTAATCTCTCCCAGAGCACAAGTAAGTCTCCCAGGAGAGCAAGAAGAAGAAGTCTCTTGATAAAAAAAAAGAGTAAAATGGTTAAAAATGCCTCCCAACTTTTATATTTCAATCTTTGATGTTGTTTCCTTCTCAAATAATCATCCTGACTTCATGTGAAGGACTCAAAAGTGGATTCCTTAGACAATTGGATCTCTCCTTTAGTGTTAGCCCAAGAAGTTCAAAGCACTTTACTAATATCATCTAATCTCATCTCATAAATGAGATAATATTTGTAAAATTCTTTTAAAACACTATGCAAATGTTAATAGTCATTATTATTAGCAATTATCACAAATCTTTACAATACAGCTGAGAATTTGGAAAGAAGAAAATGCATACTCTGTGAGCCAGTGACACAAGGTTCCTTGCTGTTCTTCTCACAAAACCATCCATATCTCAAATCAGTTTTCTGAAGCTGTCTCCCAAGCCAGGAAGGCTGTCCCTTCCTATGTCCACTTTCTGAATTCCCCAACTTCTGTCAAGTCCCAGCTAAGATTCTATCTTCCAAGAGAAACCATTTCTGATTCTCCTGAATGTGAGTGCCTTCCCTCATTTATGTCCAATTTATCCTGTTTATATTTTATTTGTACATAGTTATTTATTTGCTCTCTCCTCCCTTAGATTGTGAATTCCCTGACACGAGGACCCGAGTTTTACCTTTCTTTGTATCTCCAGTGATTATGCAGTTCCTGATACACAGTAGGAGCTTGATAAAGTGTTGTTGGCAGGTATGTAGATAGATTACTGGGCCTGGAGTTAAGAACACTCATCTTCCTGAGTTCAAATTTGACCTGAGATACTTATCAGCTGTGTGACCCTGGCCAAGACACTTACTTTTATTTGCCTCAGTGCCTTATCTATAAAATGATCTGAAGAAGGCAATGGCAAACTACTCTAGTATTTTTGCCAAGAAAACCCTAAATGGGATCAAGAAGATTTGGACAACACAGCAACAGCTTATTGACTTACTATCAAGATTTTATTCCTACAAATAAACACGTAAATGACTTGTCCCAATTGCCATTTACTAACAGGAGCAAAACTGTCCCTCCTTATTAATTATTTCTTAAGTTACTGCCATATTCTGAGTACTATTTTAGACACTGAGACAGATATAAAGCTGAACTAAAATGCAGACACTACCTTCATGGGGTTTCTAGGCACAAATAAGGGGGGAATAAGGCACAAACACAGACAGTGAGCCTTAGAGATACTGAGAACAGAGAAAATATAAGAAAATTATTTGCAATTGTTCTAATGTTTCAGCTACTAAGTATTTCATGTAGAAATCATCTCAATAGGTGTTACAAATAAGATCAAGTCCTGTTGCCCCCATATTATAGATGAGGAAACTGAGATTAAGAGAAATGAAGTGGCTTGCCTAAGGTCACACAGGAATTTGAAGTGAAGCTGGGGATGGAAACTGGGTTTTCAGACTCTTGGTCTGGGAGCTTTCCATCACTCATGAACCTGCCGAAGTGGTTATCTTCAACTGTGACCTTAAAGTCCTAATCATTAGCTCATAGTGCCTCTTTTTGCCTTTCTTTGTGGAAATCTTTTAACTAAATAATGGGGAGGTCATGACCCCAGGTAAGTCTAAAACTACATTTAGAAGTTGACCTCCTATTATGGAATTTCTGGTTGGATTTGTTCACTCTCCCTCATTCCCAAGGTTACCCTGAATGTTGTCAGAAGCCCAGTGGACTGAGATTTCCTATTTAAAAGGCAGACATTTATTTTTCCTTATTCTTCATGACTCTGAAATAGATGATCTTAATGTATTTTATCTCATGGAACTACAGGGCTTACACAGTATTTAAACTAATTTTTGTTTTGCAGATGTTTACCCAGACAGCCAGAGGTCTAGTAGAATATTGATAGGAAGAATCAACATGTTTACACTGGGGATGCCAGGTGTTTTGTCTGTGTCTACCAAAGACTATTAGAGATGGAGGTCAGTGATCAGTAGAGTCAGCCAGTGTCCTTACCAGCCATGGGAGGGGGGGCAGTCTGGAGCCCAGATTGATTGGGGTTTCATCATTCATTGAGAGGAACAGAAAGCTGGGATATTACTATTACTTTAGCTAGCTCTAAGAACTACTTAGTCTCAGAGATCTGATAGGTGCTTCAAGAAATATTTTTGTTAATTTGGCCTCCTCTTGAGAGGAGGTGAAGATGCTCATAAATACAATTTTTCTAGTCCTTACAATCAGGGAATGATCAGAAAGTTTTGTTTCATGGGATAGGTTTATGCCTAATTGTGAGAACATACCCTCTGCTCCTCAGAATGATCCCAGGTAACCTGTAAATGTTCCAGTTTAAAATGTCTATTTGTTGCAGCATTATCCTTTTTCTTATGAGAATACAAGACAAAGAAAGGCCCTGTTACTGACATTATTTAGTAAGAAGTACTTTGCCTTAGTAGTAGAATTATAGGGAGAAGACTCTTTTTCATTTTTCTTTCTTTTCTTCCTTCCTTTCTTTTTTTGTGAGGCATTTGGGGTTGTGCCTTGCCTAGGATCACACAGCTGGTAACTGTCAAGTGTCCGAGACTGGATTTGAACTTAAATCCTCCAGACTCTAGAGGTGGTGCTGTACCCACTGTACCACATAACTGTCCCTAGGACTCTGTCTTTACTTTTGCATAAGTACCCATTAACTTCAGCTGTCTCTTCCCAGCACCCACTGCAGGTAACACAGCTGGGATACCAAGGCAGTGTACTGGTATATCTTGAAGAGGTCTACTCTGTCTGCCTCAACTTTTTTCCTCAACTGTAAAATGGGGATAATACTAGCACCTACTCACAGGATTATTATAAGGATCTGATGAAATAGCTCCTATAAAATGTTTTGTGAAATTTTTTGGATACTTCCCTGGGGCAATGGCACAATTTTAGAATTTATTGCTTGGATCAGTATAAGAACTCAAAATCTTAAGGGTTTTTAAACAGCCTTAGTATTATAGATGTAAGAAAAAAAGCAATGGTCCCAGAAGACCTGAGTTCCAGTCCCAGCTCTGACATCATTTACTAGCTGTGTAATTCTGAGCAAATCATTAACTTCTCTTGAGATATGGCTTCCTTACCTAATAAAAGGGAGATGGTAATGGTTAGATTCTGGGTTGGTGCTGTGCTTTCAAATAGGTATGAATGGATTTGGAGTCAGAGGGACTATGTTCAAATCCCTGACTTGGCCACTAATTACTTGCATGGCTTAAATTGATTAACTTTACTTTTCTTGGCTGGGGATTAGATTAGATATTAAGATATCATGGGGCAGCTAGGTAGCATAGTGCAAAGATTCTTAAATTGTGTGTTGCAATGGGGTTGCGTAACCAAATATGGAGTTTGCACAATTATCATTTATTATCAGTGTTTGATTTGTTTACCTGTTTTATATACCTATATATCCAGAGTTATGTAAAAATTTCTCAAGTGAAGAGATTGTGAATGAAAAGAGTTTAAGAAGACTTGGCTGGATAGAATATTGAGCCTGGAGTAAGGAAGATTCATCTTCATGAAATCAAATGCAACCTCAGACACTAACTGTATGACTCTGTTTGCCTCAGTTTCCTTTTCTGTAAAATGAGCTGGAGAAGGAAAAGGGCAGCCACTCCAGTATCTTTGTCAAGAAAACCCAAATGGGACCACCAAGAATTGTACATAATAATAAAGCTTACAGCTTTAAATCTGTGATCCTAGGATTCCCTACCTCATTTGATTATAGAAAACACTTCAGTGTTAGGAAAGCATTTTGTAAAGCTTTCTGTGCATCTGAGTTTTTAGTGTCATTTCATATGAAGGTCACTGGAGCACTCTAGAGGTCGGGGCTGGGGTGGGGAGATGGGGTGACAGGGATGTATTAGCATAGCAAAGGACCTCAGGAGTATTTCCTGGTAAGGGCTGCCCCAGATCTGGTCGGATCTGATACCCCCTTCTGGCGTCAGTCTACCACCCCCGTCGGCCCTACTTTGTCCCTCCAAATTCTATGAACCATGAAAACTCAGGATGCTGAGTGGACTAGAGGGACAGTTGCTGGAAACTGAGAAACTATCCGAGCTACCTACTCATTTTTCCTCAGTCTTCCAGGCGGTTCACCCATCTTACACAAGTCACCTCTCCTCCCATTTTTTTTTTTTAATATTGTCAAAGCTTAAATTGTAGCTGAAATAGCAAAGCTCATTCAGCCATCCAGCCAATTCCACTTATTGTTTCTGGGCTGAAAAGGCAATGTTATTCTACAGGAGAGATAAAAGTTAATCACAGATTATGTCTGCCCAGAAAATATTGATGACTTCATTCACCTGAGTACACACCCTCAGGGGAAATGTTCACAATGAGTCAGTCGCCAGACCAGTTCAGCCAGTTTTCTATTTTTTTTTTTTTACTTCTAAATTTTAGCACTGTTAGAAGTGCTAGAACTAGATATTAAACTCATGAATAGGTACTATTCATAGAAACCGGTTGGACTCAAGGCAGAGGCTCAGACCTACTGTGTGTAGCCCATAGTCTTGTTGTCTAGACAACTGACAAGTCTGTCTCTATTTACACTCAGCATCTGCATTTTCCCAAACAGACTCACACAGCTAACTCTCCTCCCCTCCCCTAGTACAATCTTTTATCTATCTGCATCATCATCTCTGGGTAGTCTACAAAACAGAAAGCCAGACACTAAAGAACTGAGACAGTAGTAATGGAAATAAAAGTGCCTGTTTTCAGAAGCATGAACCCTTTCTCAGTGCTGACCACTCAGGTTTGAGAATGAGGGAATTCATCCCCTCAAGTAGAATCAAAGTTGGATAAAAATCAAACAGTGTTTTAAATACATTTTTAACAAGTTGTTATAGTTTGGCTCCAAAGTGGTGAATAAGTAATGTAGGGCCACATCATGAACCAATAGGGAGTAAAATTACATGCTGCTGAGAGGATTTAAATTATTAAGAATAGATACGGGAGCCAATGAGATCTCTGAATTCACTAAATGACCTAACCTTGCTTAGAAAACTAATTAGCTTCATGTCATATTAGGACATCATCTCTACCTGATATTCCTGAAAGGAGATGAAGTTCTGTCTCATCTTCCTAAAATATTGATATCTTTTCAGCAATTTACATAAATGAAATCAACAGTCACCAAATCATGTGGCAGCAGACACTAAGACTGGCTCCAAACACTTAAGTCTTCAGATGGATAATGATAATAATGAGAGCACTTGGTGTTTACTCTTATGATCCAGGCCCATGTGATTATAAGCACAGCAGGAAAAGCCACTAAATAGATAGTTCTGTATCATACTGATCAGCAACTGCTATTGCTGAGCTGTTTTCAATCATGTGCAATTCCTTATGATCCCATTTTGGGGTTTTTTGGCAAAGATATTAGAGTGGTTTGCCAATTCCTTCTCTAGCACATTTTACAGATGGGGAAACCGAGGCAAAATTAAGTGATTTTTCCAGAGTTACATAGCTAGTAAATGTTTAGGCTATATTTGAATTCAGAAAGATCATTCTTTCTGACTCCAGGCCTGATACATCCACTGAGTCACCCAGTGTAGTGTGGTGGGAAGAACTCAGGACTTGAGAGCCTTGAAGTGGATTTGAGTTCCATATATCCCTTTCATTAGAGAAATGATAGCTGACAGTTATGATAGCTATAATGTTTTAAGATTTTCAAAGTGTTTGTAAGTATACATATGTACACACATGCACATGTGCTCACATATACATACAATTTGTATTTACACCAAATATATGCACATATATATACACATGTGAATGTGTATATACATGTATAGGTATATGAATACATGGGTAGGTGTATGCATATGTGTATATATGTAATTATATATATACACAAACATCTCCATTCATGCAAATATATACACTTGAGCCCCACAACAATCCCATGAAGTCCATAATACAAGTATGGCTATCCCCATGAGTACTGCCAACTTGCCATTTCTTTTTTAGCTACCATTTTTATAGCATTATAGGTGTGCAAAGTGTTTTACAAAAATTGTCTCATCCTATCCTCACAAAATTATGAGAGACAGATGTTTATTAGTCATATTTTATAGATAAGAAAATTAAAGAAAGCAGAGGCTAATAATTGCCATGGAGTTGGGGGGGGGAGTGGAGAGAAGGAACAAGTTTCTCTCTTACTCTCCTTCACAATCTCCCCTTCCTCCTATTAACCAGGTGATGATCTTCTGAACTTCAAAACATTAAGAGATCTAGAGTTCTCATTAGTATCAATGTCCACCAGAGCTAGAATCAGTGATTCATAGCAGTGTCTGCATTGGGAGACATACTGAGATCAAATTAGACTTATCAAGGAAAAGTAACTTCAAGATCTGATAAAGTCTCTTAGAGCCTTTGAGAGAGATGCTTTCCTAAGGGAAACATAATGAAGACACATGAAGGGGAAAAAAAGAATTTTCATTAAACAAGACATATGAATATACCCTTAGATCATATCTGCTCTTTAAATTTGAGCCCACCCTTTCCAGTGTATGGAAGGAGAAATCAATTAATAAAAATTGGCTGGTCTACAAACAAGACACTCCATCTCTTTCAGGGTCATACAGCCAATAAATGTATGAACCTGGGTCTTACAATATTGAGTGTTCTATTCATTGTCTACCATCTGACTGCCTCTAGTATTTATTAAATGTTTCTGTATGTAAGGCACTATAGCTGATGCTGTGAATACAGATGCAAAAACAAAATAATGCTGCATAGCAAGGAAATATCAGAAGGAGGATTTGAACACAGATCATCCTGCCTTCAAGTCTAACATTTAGGCAGTATACCAGTATGATGCAAGTAAAGGAATCACAGAATGTTATAGTTGGAAAGGACCTTAGAGGTCAACTGGTATAATTTGTTATTCATTTACAGATTAGGAAATGGAGGTCTGAAGAGAACACAACTTTGTAGAACTAATCAGTGAAAGTGGTTGAATTCCAACCCAGATCTACTTTCCCCAATTCCAAGGTTCTTCTCAACACACTCCCTTGTAAAATGAAGATAATACAACTTATACTACCTACCTCATGAAGTTATTGTGAAAACCAGATATGACCACGTACAGAAGGCCTTTGTAACTAGAATTATTAGAAGGTTTTTCAATTATAGAATGTTATAGAATAGAAGCCATTGTTATCATCATTGTATGTGGAAAGAAATCAGCAAATATATAAAGGACTGGATAACGGTGCTTATAAAAGTAACTGGAATTATTTATTGTCACAAAAAAGCTGAATGGTTTAATAATACTTTTCAAGGCCAAAACAGTATACTTTTTAAAGGACAGTGATTAGATCATCTTTATTTTTCACTGAAGACTAAACAAGGAAAACTGATTTTGAATTGCAGCAGAAATATTCAAGTAAGAAAGAAAATTAAAAAATGTCCAGATCCTGTTGAAAAGTCTCACAACTCTCTATAACCTACAGAAAAGATCTCCCAAATGTACTTCTACCATTTTAGTTTGGCATTAAAGACCTGTCCTACAAAATCTGGGTCCAACTCAGTTCTACATCCTTATCTCTTAACTCTTCCCTGATATGAATCTTCTACTTCAGCCAAAGTTGTTCCCAAGACATGCTATTTGCTTTTGGCTCACTGGTCTTCTGTTCATATAATTACTTCTATCTGAAATTTTCTTTCTACATCTTTCTGTTTATCTAAGTCTTATTTTACCTTTTTTTTTTGCAAGGCTTAGCTCAAGTTTTAGCTCATCTGTCAAGCTGTACTTAACTACTCTTGGTAATTGGGTAAACTTTTGAACTTTTGCAGCAATTATTATTGATCCTACGAATTTGCCACATAGCAAATCTATTTTGAATTGTTATCCGTGTAAAAGTTTAGCAACTTCTCTGGGGCTACTTTACTAATTCCCACTTGCACTGGCAGAAGTGAGCTAACTACTTCTACTCAGTGTTCTGAAACACTAAAGTTCCCAGTATTATTGTTCATGAGCCCCTACTAGTATATGCCTTATTGATTATCAGTCAGATTTAATTTGCTTTTTGAAAGGGTACTTACTGAGCAGCTTTTGCAAGGACAATTATTATAGAAACATCCCCCCCCCCAACTAGAGGTTCATTTTCTTATACCTTACTCCCCGATGTGTACTCTTTAAACTAGTGATGTTGACTTTCTGGCTGGTTCACAAATAAGACACTCCATCTTTCAGCTCTGGGAATTTTCTCTGGCAGTCTCTCATGACTGGAATGTTGTCTCTCCCTTCTTCCCTTTGACTACCAATTTCCCTGGCTTCCTTTAAGTCTCAACTAAAATCTCATCTTCTCCAGGAAGCCTTTCCCAACCCCTCTTAATTCTGGTGCCTTTCCTCTGTTAATTAATTCTTATTTATCCTAGATGTAGCTTGTTTTGTATATATTTATTTGCATGTTGTCTCTCCTATAAGATTTCAAGTTCCCTGAGGACAGTAACTATCTCCTACTTCTTCTTGTCTTCCCAGCACTTAGCATGGTACCTGGCACAAAGTAGGACTTAAAAAATGTTTTCTGATTGATTGATTTCTCCTTGCATATACTGGTAATGATGGACTCAAATTTAAAGAATAGATATGAACTAAGGGGTATACCATAAATCCTGTTTACTGGAAATTCTTTTTTCCCTCTATAAGGATCTCCATCATGTTTACCTTAGGTATAGCTCTTTGATGGGCTCTGAGAATCAAAGACCTTATAGAATCTTGAAACTACCTTTTCTTGCTATGTCTAATTTGATCTCAGTAGTCTCTTAGGTCCTAATATAGACATTGCTATCAGCTACTGCTTGTTCTGGCTCTGGTGGACATTGTTATTAACAAGAACTCCACATCTCCTAATCTTTTGAAGTTCACAAGATTATTATCAGATGATTAACTGGGGATGGGTAAGATGGGGAAGGAGAAGGGAATGGAGGAGTAGGAGAGAGAAGCTTATTCCTTCTCTCCCCAACTCTAACTCCATAGCAGTTCCCTATTGGGAATCCTTCCCTTCTACATTTAACTATCACTTAATTGACTTGCTGCTGGATTATGCAATATGAAGAGACTTAATTTTATCATTATAGTATCTGATTTTTTCCAGCCAATCACATAGTATTTTCTTCATGATGTCATCTATTTTCATCCAATGATCCAAAGCCTTTATAATTCTTTTAAAATCATTAAGATGTTATTCTTCCTTAATATACATTATATTAATTGATCAGTTTAATGCAGATGTCTATACATTCTGAAATTATATTTATTGGAGTGAAGTTAAAATCTCCACCTTTATATTATAAATCTCCAACCAATCTCTAATAAAGTTGGAACTACTCAAGGGGAGGGGTGATATCTTTTCAAGCCATTTCAGAATTTCAGAGTTAAAAGACAGTTTTATTCATTAAGTTCAAACCTGATACAGTGCCTTGGAAATGACACAAATTCTGGAGGCATAGGAACTAGTTTTAAATCCCACTTTTTAAAAATAAGACTATATGATCTTGGACAAGTCACTTAACCTCCATGTTTTTTCAGTTTCCTCTTCTGTAAAATGAATACATTGGACTGGGTAGCTTCTGCCATCCTTAATGTTTCTAGAGCCAGGATGCTTTATGATTTTTAGCTGAAAAAAATTTCTCTTTATAGCATTCCATTGCAAGTAGTCAAGCCCTTGACTGAAGATCTCTAATGAGAGGAAAGCAATGACCTTCTGAGGCATGCCATTCCATTTTTGGGTGTATATAACTTACTATTGGAAGGTTTTTGTTAATGTCAAGCCTAAATTTGGCTCTCTGTACCTCTCACCTATTGCTTCTATTAGCCATCCAGTGCTAAGAAGAACAAGTTTAATTCTCTCTATTAGGTGAGAACCTTTCAAATACTTTAAGATAGTCCTTCTCCCTGCCCTCCCCTTCTTTTCTCTAGAGTAACATCCCTAATTCCTTCAATCAATTCTTTTTTAACATTAGAGGCATTTACCATCTTATTGTCCTTCTCTGAATTTTCTCCAGGTTTGGCAAATCCATTAAATGTGGGGAACAGAACATAATACTCCAGAAATGGACTATCCAGGAGAAACTTCTAAATCTCCATATTCCCAGCAGGTAGGGCAGTTAGTTAGGTGGTGCAGTGGGTAGAGCAGTGGGCTTGGATTCTTCCAGGATTCCATATTCAAGAATTCAAATCTAGACTCATATTTAGCCATATGACCTTGAGCAAGTAATTTAACCCTGTTTGCCTCAGTTTCCTCATCTGTAAAATGAATTGGAAAAAGAAAAGGCAAAACACTCCAGTGTCTTTGCCAAGAAAATCCCAAATTGGGTCACAGAGTAAAATGTGACTGAACAACAGCAACAACATTCCCAGCATATATTATAGGGTATATCCTACAAATACTGATAATTCAAAAGAACTATCAACCAACAAATATTTATTAAGTTTTTTTTTACATACATGATACTATACTAAGCCAATTTTACAGCAATGGATATTCCCTCCACTGTTTCCTTTCATTTTAGATTGTTTTGGTTTTTTTTTGCTTCTATGACCAAGATCTGAACCTCCCCTAAGCCCCATCCTTTCCTTTATCATCCTTTCCAGTTCTAGTCCCATCTTATTGATACTACCTCTTTATCCCTGACAAACTGATCCCAATAGAAGAATTAGACTCCTACTTGATCCTCACTGACATTTCCAGAATCTCCCTTTCTGCCATTACTCAGCAATGTCTCCTCCCATCAAGATTCACTTCAACCAGATAAATTTCCAGTACAAATTCTGATGACTATTATCTATTGATCCCTAAGAAATTCTCGCTCCTTTCTCAATGAATGCAAAGCTTGACTCATACTCTCTCCATCCAAACTCATGCTCTTATATTAGGGAACTTTAACATTACATATTGAGGTTCCCTCAAGTACTCTAATCTCCCAGTTTATCAATTTACTCAAATGTTGTCACATATCTCTCTATACATGGGATGGTTACATCTTTGATCTTGATATTTCCCAAAAAGATTTCACCTCCATGTTTAATAACTAAAATCCCTTTATCTTATCAGATCATCTTTGCTATGCTTCATTATTCATTAATCTAGTCTGTCTTCATTGGGACTGCAAATCCCTCCATCCCTCAGCATTTAGCTCCTATTTCCCAAGATTGTTATGAAGACCAAATAAGATAATATTTGTTGCTTTATAAATGGTGATAGTTGTTGATATTACCACTTTTCTAGAATATCATTGCTTCTCTGTATGTAATCTCCTCCCTTTTCAATCTCACCCCTTAGTGAACAAATTTAATATTAAATTAACCTATACTCTTTAATTTTTTGCTTCCCTGTTATATTGCTACTCATGCCTTGCCAAGTCCCAACTCTGGATATTCTCACATTCTTCTTCTCCTCTTCCACCTTATATACTGCTGATGGAAGTGAAGGAACTCATACAGTTGTGCTGGTTGTATACACTCCAATTATTTTTATGGTGGCCTTGAATTGGATTTGAATTGGACCTTCATAAGGCAATCTTCTTATTCCTCCCAAGTAATTCTTTGGTCTAACCTCCACGATGACTATTCCAAATCTTCTCTTCTTTCCCTAAATCTTCTTATCAATCATTCAGCAAATAGCTATTAAGTGTATACTATGCAGTAAGCAGATATAAAAAAGGAGTAAAAACACGGTCCCTACTTTCAAGACCTGGGCAACAAGATGCTGAAGTGGAGGTACCTATTACTGGGCCTGCAATCAAGAAGACTCATCTTCCTGAGCTCAAATCCTGCCTTAGACACTTATTAGCTGTGTGATCACAGACAAGACATTTAACCCTGTCTGCCTCGGTGAACTTATCTGTGAAATGAGCTAGAAAAGGAAATGTGAAACTATCCCATTATCTTTGCCAAGAAACCCCCAAATGCGGTCATAAAAAGTTGGGTGCAACTGAAAAATGATTGAACTTTGAAAACAAAATTCTTAAGAAGCTTAGATTATAATGGAGAAAACACATCCCTAAAATGTAGGAATCTTTGTCTCTGTCATTCTCTCTCATAAATAGATAAATGGAAGGTAATCAATCGCAGATGAAAGAGACTGGTGTGAGATGGGGTGAGGGAAGAGAAGAATTGTTCTGAGATCAAAGGCTTAATGATAAAAGTTAGATTTGAACTGAATGTTACAAGAAGCCAGAAAGTGAGGAAGAATAGTATTTTAGGGATGAAAAAAGCCATTGGAAAGATATTGGGAGATGGAATACAGATTGTGAGAAACAGCAAGAAGGCCAATATTACTGAATCATAGAATTTATGAAGGGAAATATATGTAAGAGCAATGGATATTTGATATTTGGTTCTGAAGATAATAATCACAGAGGGATTAGGGCTGAGAATATGTGACATGATTAGACCCACATACTTTGGGAAAATCACTTAGGCAGCTAAGGGGGAGATAGATTGGAATGGAGAGGGATGGAGGCAGGAATATCAGCTATCAATGGTAATAGTGCAGGTGTGAGATAATGCATCAGGTGGAAGATAATAACTTGCAGAGAAGGTTCTGACCTCTATTGATAGAGAGACCTCCATCATCTGGGCATTCCCTATATTGTTGAAATCATAAATCCAATCCCTTAAGTACATGCTATTCCACTCCTATTCCATTTTAGTATATAAGTTTTTGAGATCAAGGGCTGTTTAATTTTGTCTTTGTATACCTATCTCTTAGAAGTGTCTGCCTCATAATAAGCACTTGTTAGATTGATAGATTTTACAGAGGTTATAGCCTGCCCAAGCCTCCTTAACAGCCATTCTTCAAGATTTTCTAAAAACCCAAATACCAAAAACAAGCAAAAAACAATACCAAAAACAACCCAAAAACCCAAAGTCTATTACCTGATGGCCCGTATTTTCATTATTAAGTCTCTATAGACTTCACCAATCTAGGCCTCAGTCAAATTCAGAGCCATCAGGCACATGCTGAAAGCTTTTCCATCTTGGTAGAACCCATGAGAATTTATACTTTACTGGAACAATTTTTGAGAACCCAGAGTCTCCTCCATAATAAGATGAAGTGTTGCCCTAAGAATTTAGTGCAGGGGTCTTACATACAACAAGCATATATTTAAGGAGAGTGAAGATTTTAATGAGGACAAATTCAGAGGCAAACTATGAACTGTCTTTACCTAGAGATGAGATTGGGATAATCTAGGTACTGTTTTGCTTGGAGGCAGAAGGATGATTTAAAACTGTGTGTCTTGATTCCCTTCAATTCTAGGTCACTGTGTTGCAAAGTGAATATTGTACATGGTCATATTTAAAAATCATTATTTGGGGCTGAAATTGGCTCCCTACATTCTTCTTGTGATTTTTTCTCTCCCTGCCTTTTAGTTGCTCTAAGAATAATCTTCCAAAAATGAGGACAAGGAAGGAGATACTGAAATCTGTGATCTCCTTTAAGGATTTTTGGCATGGCCCAAGTGGTTTTTATACATAAATATTTTTTGTGACATTGTCAATGAGTCTATTTTTAGTCGCTGCTGAAAGCAATTATGGAAGCTATTCCCTATAACCCAGGACTTTGTAACATTTATATTATATACTGGGCATTCCTTGACATGTCCCTGTTTGGTAAGCTTTTGGGATTTACAGGACTATTTTTTACCTTGGCTTTAAAGGCCTATAGACATGCCATTATAAAAGATCTCCATAGTACATACTTCATTATAAAACACCAAAAGTCTGTCTCTTCGGTACAGCCCTAGAGAGGGAGAGACAGAATAAGTTAAGAGAGACTGGTTAGAACTGGCTAGCATACTGTCTCGAGATTTACAGTTTGCAATTCTCCATGGGCCAGAATACTGCTAGTACCAAATGATTTAATTCATAATAAAAAAACAGAGGGTCTAATATGTTCTACAGATTTTCAAAAAGAATTAAAAAAAAAAGATTACCACGAGCACGGGGCTAGGTCTTGGCTTTTATGAGCACTGAAGTAAATTATCTAGCTATTCATTTAAATAGGAAGACAAATTCCACTGCCCAATAAATCTTCCTTGCTGGACCTAAATTCTCATCCATTTTGAAAACTGAGATCAGTGACTTAATGGGTTCATTCTATGGATGAAAATGTTTTGGTTTTGGTTTTTTGGTTAAAAATAAGGAGGATTTGACACCATTAAAGAGGATTGCACTCTTTTCTGTTCAGAATTATTTCCAAAGTGTTCACATCTTCTGATGTGGAATGGGATGCTCTTTGTAAATATCAAATTAGATCATAGCTTTGTTTAACCATTGCTTCCACTGGAGAATCTAGCAGTCGCCTTCCTCCTCCCCTCCATGAAATGGAGTAGATTTTGTATATCCTTGGATTAGAGATTAGAGAGGGAAGAGCCCCAGAATTCATCTAGCTCAGTTCCTTCATTTTACTATTGAAGAAATCGAATCCCAAGGCCAGAATGGGCTTACCTAATGTCACAGGTAGTAAGTATCTCAAAAGGCATGAGTGAAAAATGATGACTAACAAAGAGTGAGCTAGGAAATGCCTGAAACCATAACTTTTAAACTACCAAAAAAAAGGAAAAGGAAATGCCTTTTAGTGGCATGTGGGTTTAAACAAAGCCCTTTGTATTGATTGCCTATAATTAGAGGCAATATGGCATAGAAGGCAGGGTGCTGAATTTGGAGTCAGGAAGAACCATGTTCAAATCTTCTTCCTGACATTTGCTAACTATGTGACTAGAGGTAAGTCTGTTTAGTGTCTCTGAATCTTGGCCATCTTTCTAAGGATTATTTAGTAATTTATAAAGGGGAAGGGGGAGTTATTACAGCAAGCAAGTCACAGGCTCTTGACATATGCAAGACATCATATTAAGTATTAGAAATTCAGAGTTGAAAAAGGCACTTGGGCTTCTCCTTCAAGGAGCATGCAGTGGGGGAAAGATATATACATAACTTTAATACAATTATTCCTTCCACATATCAAAGATTAGGGGCATAGCACTCCTGCAATCTGGAAAATTCACACAAAATGTTTTAGCCTTCCCTTGTACTAGAGAAGAAATCTGAATTATCGTGATATTAAAAATAAAATATATTGATATTATATGATGTTTTACATATATTTTATGCATTTCTGAGTTTCCAAACTTTTTCTGTGTCCTCTATTGGCCTTCATGTGTTGTCTACAGCTTCTGAAAAACTCCCCCCAAATTCCCATGTAATTTCTTATGCTGACCCATGATACATCGAAACTGTGATGGGAAAGTTGCAATGTGGAAGGTGCAAGATATAATTATTTGCAGAGGAATAATGAAACACAAAAATGAGATTCAGGAGTGGGGGAAGAGCACATTTCTGGGTAGAGGAATCAGAGAAGGCTTCCTGGAGGAGGCAGCATCTAGAATGGATAACTAGGTAGTACAGGCCAGGTCTGGACTCAGAAAGACTCATCTTGAATTCAAACCTGGGTTCAGACACTAGCTGTAAGACTCTGGGCAGTCACTTCACCCTGTTTGCCTCAGTTTTCTCACCTGCAAGATGAAACGGAGAGGGAAATGGCAAAACCACTCCAGTATCTCCACCAAGAAAACCTCAAATGGGATTATTCCAAGAGTCAGATATAACCAAAACTGCTCAACAACCAAAAAAATATAAAGTTAAAGCTAAGTTCGCTGGAGCAAGTTAAGAACACAAACACAAACAAAACAAAAAGATACAACTCTGAGACTTTGCTTTCATTTCTTTTTATTTTAAAGTTTGAAAGCTGACTCTCCACTTTGTAGGTTAACTTTGGGGGGTTAGGACAGAACTGTATCCTTTTCAATTCTTTTGTTTACTGTCCCTGATGACTTTCCTTATTTGTAAGCCCACACTCAAGCAAAGAGAGACAAGAAGAAAAGGTGTTTGGGAACTGACTCCTCAGATTCCCCAGCATGATGTGGAAGTGACTCTGGATTCTTGAAGACCACTGCCCACTCCTCCCCATCACACATAATCTCTTGAAGGCACCAAATTGAAAAGCCTTCAAGCACAGGACAAGGAACTAATTCTAGTCCTGCTGACCTCAGGGTGATGGGTTATTTTGCTCATTGTTGCAGTTCTCAAAGACAAAGCTGGAAGAATGCTGATATCTCTATCAGTGAAGGGATAAATCACATTTGCTAAATTATAGTCACTGAAGTATTGAGGAGGCTACAATTTAGTCACTGGTAACACTCCCTCCCCTCTTGTTTCCCAGGTAAATTCCATCAATAGGAAAGTTATTTTCAACTGAAATAGTTTCTGTCCTAATTTTTCCCTTCTCAGATTTAGAAACTATGATGTAGCCAGGAGAGAAAAGAAGGCAGAGACAAGAAGGGAGAGGAAAGAGGAAAAGAAGAGGGCTTGGCATTTTTTTCTATATCTTTCCTTTCAAGCTAAGTCTTCATATCACAGATTTATTTTTCAGCCTGAAATGTAAACCCCCAGAGCAACAGATATATGCATTATACACGTGAGCACACAAAAAGTGCATTCAGAGGCCAAAGAGCCATGATTTAGCATGCTAATTATTGGTGTTGGGCTTACATACTAAGATCACGTAGCACATCTCCTAGAAGGATAATAATGACAGGTTTCAGCCAATCCTTCTGTTTTCTAGTTTGTCTGAGAGGAACAGCCTACCCAGACACCAGTTCCAAAAGTCTGACTGCTTACTGCTGGAGAAGTGAGCTGGGCAAGACTTCTCTTCAAGAACATCAATTTTCAATGAAAAGCAATCCTCTTTCTTTTCTTTCAGTTTAACCTTAAAACTTCATAATTTCAGGTCATATGTAAGTTTCACTATAAGTCTTACATAATGCATTAAAGTTTCAAATGGTCTATATAATCTGCTCTCAATTACCTGTGCTGCTGCAGAGAAAAGGCATATGATGACACCTAACAATAGCCAGGCTATTTATATTTGTCTTTGGACAGTAACCAGAGATTTAAATTTAGCCAGGGATCACAATCATATGTATATATATATATATATATATATAGTTGTGTCGCTTCAATCGTATTCTTCGTAACCCTATGTGGGCTTTTCTTGGCAGAGTTACTAGAGCACTTTGCTTTCCCTTCTCCATCTTATTTTACAGATGAGTAAACTGAGGCAAGGAGGGTAAAGAGATTTGCTCAGAATCACACAGACTTCAGACCTAGACCTCCCATTCCTCCACCTTTCAGCTCATCTTCCAACCTTGTTTTAATTGAAAGTTTAGAATCCAGGGCTTGACTGGACAGGAAGAAGAAGAGGTCTTAGAGGATTCAACATTTTACTTTTGGAAGAGATTTTCAATGTAGCCTAACTCTTAATTTTAACCGATATGACCCAGGGAATTACAGTCATTTGCCAAGGGGCACACAGTTAATTGGAAACAAAGATGGGCCTAGAATTCAAGTCTCCAACTCCCAGCCAAAGGCTCTTTTCATTACAACTCAAATACAGCTTGGATTGTCATAGATAGTTTATTAAAGTAGAAAATACCTGAATAGGTGATAAAGAATCAGTTGTTCTTAGATCCAAAAAAGGGGGTGGGTGAGCTATTTTTAACAATACATTTATTAACAATAAATTCCTTTTGATTTGGGGAAGAGGAAGGATTAGGCACTTTCTTCCACTAGAGTGGGGACTGGGGCGACCATTTCATTTTACCATCAAAAGTCGATTTTCTGCACTGAAATTTAGTTTCAATATATGACCTGCTCCCTAAAGTACCATACTTAATAATCTTCCTCATTTTATTTCATGATATGGTCTTGACTGATCAAATACATAGCAATTTGTAAGAAAAAATAATCTTTTGAGATATTAAAATTGGATTTCTTGCAACTGAACACAGTGTAGTAATTAGTGAAAATGCTTCACTCATTATATCAGGACCAATGATGAAGATTTCACCTGGGCTTATGCCTTTCTGATCTGAGTAACAGCTTCAGCTTTTAAAGTTAATGCAAGGGCACAGACCAAACAGAGTACTAGTTCACAGTCAGGGCTGAAGGGATTAACACTCAGTTTGAAATATTGAAAGTGATTCCTCATTTTCATTGCCAATGGAGACAAACCTACATTATTCAAGAATGTTGTTGGGCAATACAGTTGGCCAGTGTGGATTCTATATCCCTAAACAGGCTTAATTTATGTCAGTGAATCCAAGCTGATGTTCAGTCAATTAAGTTTTTTTTTTTTTTTCTCCCTTAAACTGCTGCCGCCTGGCCAATGTTAAGGATAAGTGCCTGTTGGAACAATTTGTAAATGGGTTTTGTGGAAAGCCATAAATCCAGAGTTTGGTGAGTGCCATTTTTAAAGGTACCTTGTGAATTGATTGAAAACCAGTACAGGAAACTGGAAAGAGGTAATTCTGAGAATTACTCATGATTGTTCAGCTCACTGACTGGTAAACTGTGCCAAAAAGTTTGCAAGGTAAGGAGGTGTTAATGAAAGAAGGATTGTGCCAGATAGAAATAGATAGGAGAGGGTTGAAAAAAAATTGAACCAACGGATAAAATAAGATAATTTCTCCTGTATATCTAATGTATTTTCTGATGGAAAGATGTATACTTTTTTTAAATCAATGAATGCACAAACATTTATTAAGCATCTACAATGTGCCAGGCACTGTGCAAGGCATTGGGTATATAAGTATAAGGAATGAAGAAATCCCTACTTCCATGGAATTTATATTATAATGGAGAGATAAATATATACACAAATACACACATGACATATGACATATATGTGCATATATGTACATATACATGTGTCAACATAAATACAAAATAGTTCAAATACAAGTAGTTTGGGTAGAAATCATTAGTAGTTGGAAGGATCAGGAAAGGTTTCATGGAGATTTTGCCTTAGCTCTGTCTTTTTTGTTTTTTCATGCTTTCATTAAAATTTTTAACTTTGTACACCAAGTTGGCATGGATTTTAATCCCTACCAGTAACCAGCATCACAGGGGTACTAACTTGACAATAAATTGTTGATCCTTTTTCCTTCTTTTGATCTTAGTTCTCCATATTTCCAAACCCACTGTCTCATTCTTCACCTTGTTGTTCTGTTCCCACTCAGTTCAGCCTCTTGAATTTCACATTTTTCATTTCTTTCTAATAAACCTAAAGAAAATGACACTTTGACAATGTTTTCCTGGTTGGATGGTGTTTTATCTCAGTTGATCCTCAAAAAAAACATGGGAGATAAACAGTGGAAGTATTTTTATTTCTATTTTATCAGAAGAAACCATGGCTTGGGGATGAAAAGTGGCTTACCAGAAGTCACACAGCTAATAAATGACAGAACCAGGACTTGAAAACAAGTTCTTTTGAAAACAAGTCCAAAGCTTTTTTCACTCTTCTTTCCTAAAGCAATACTAAACCAAAAAATTAGTCCTCTCTTTCACAAAAAAGCAAACACCATTAGCATTATTTTTTAAAAATTGCTTTCTAACTTTCTCAAGTACATTTGCTTCTCCTTTACTTAATATAATTAGGCAGCAAGTTGTTTCACATTAAAGAATTTTCCAGATGATTAAAACATCCTTTTAATCACCAAATTTTATTTTTTTGACCATATTTGACAGATTTTTCTAGAAACTTCTCTACCTATTTAGGTAGAGAACAAAACACATAACCTAATCTTTTCTTGATGAGCCATGGTCATATTCTGGGCCAGAAAATAATAAATACTTCAGGAGGAACTGAAATTCTCTGGTCACTTGCCAATTTGCTGACTGGCCCCAGAGAGCTGAACTTTATCAGTTCTTATGTTTGCATTTTATACTTTTATTGTATTTTCTTACCTTGATGCTACACTTTGCAATTGTGTCTGAGGGCCTTTAACAGCCTCCCTTCCCAACTGCTTCTAATTTGCTATTTCTAATCTTCTGTGGCCTGGAAACCAGATATCCCAGCTACAGAGATGTAGGGGGAAGGAATAAGTCTGAAGAACTGACTATGAATCCTGTTTCTACCATTTTCTACCTGTGTGACTAAAGATGAGCCTGACAACCCCACTGAGCACTGGCTTTTATCTCTGTATAATTATGATGATGATACTATATAGGATTGTTGTAAAGAGAGCATTGCAGCCAAGATTAGAAAGGAAGCAGAAAACTGGGGAAAATTTTTACATCCAAGGGTTCTGAAAAAGGCCTCATTTCTAAAATATGTAGAGAACTGACTCAAATTTGTAAGAATACAAGTCATTCTGCAATTGATAAATGGTCAAAGAATATGAACAGACAACGAAATTAAAGCCATTTCTAGTCATATGAAAAAATGTTTTGGGGCAGCTAGGTGGTACAGTGGATAGAGCACCAGCCCTGAAGTCAGGAGGACCTGAGTTCAAATCTGGTCTCAGACGCTTCCTAGCTGTGTGACCCTGGGCAAGTCACTTAACCCCAATTGCCTCAGCAAAAAAAAAAAAAAAACAAAAAAACAAAAACAAAAACAAAAACCTGTAAAGGACAGATGAGAAAAGACACTAACTGCATCCAGAGAAAGAACTGATAAACAGAAGTATATATAGTGCATATATACATATATGTACATGTTTGTATATGTGTATGCATGTATACTTGTGTCTAATAGTGGCCATCTCTAGGGCAGGACAGAAAAGGAAGGGGAAAAAAAGAAATGTTGTCTATTTAAAAGTAATAACAAATTATACATAACAGATTTGAAGTTTCATGTGCAATAATTTTTTATCATACCATGTTATGAGAATGTTTTATTTCATAAATTAAAAAAAAATTTAAAATTTGAAAATGTGAACCATAGTCATGCTTCTCATATGAGTTCTAAAACGCTTATTTATACCTTTTCCTCCCCCATCAGTACAATTTCCCATGATTCGCACTCCAAATAAATCTTCCCTTGTAACAAAGAAAAATGGAAGCAAAATCTACCCGATATAATGAGCTTTCTGCAAGAACAGGCAGATTTTATCATGCTAGAAAACATTTCCAACATGGTGCCTGCAACAGGCTACATCTACTTTCTGAGAACTAGTCCATCTAAATATAGCAAAGAACAGTATCACCGAGGGCCAGCTTCTAAATGATAGATTCTTTGGTTATACTAATATATGAAACAAATACACAAACATACAAAATGATCCTTGTTTATTTTCATTACTTCATGGACAGTAATATCTAGACACATCTAGAACAGGGCTTCTTAAACTTTTTCCACTCTCTACCCCTTTTTACCAGAGAAATTTTTACATGTTTTGGGTATATAGAGATATAAACTAAGTACACAAATGAAACATTTACTGATAATAAATCACAAAGAAATTTATTTTAAAACAATTCATTGATTATATATATATATATATACACATATATATAATTTTACCATTTACTAAATATAAAAGCTAATTTGCATATTAGTGAAATGATGTGCTTATTTATTTTTATATAAAGAATTAAATATTGATAAAATATTTGATACCTTTTACTGTAGCCAAATTTTTTGCAACCCTTACATTCAATTACATAACCCTATATGTGGTCAAGACTTACAGTTTAAGAGATTTTCATCCATACTGATATATATAGTTAGTAGGAAAAACATATACTACTAGTATATGTGTATATACACATAATATATACAAAGGTTGTCTATGTCTAGGATATATACCAAATATATGTTAATATCCTAGGATAAATATATGCATACATATATGTAAATACATTTACACCTGAATGTATATATACATATGTATATACATGTATGTATATCTACTGGGTTATTATATCCTTATTGCTATTAAGGCTTAAAATGGGACCAGTACTTTTTGGATGTCCTAAAATATGTTTTTACCTACTCTGTGATATCTGAAATTCAACAATTAGAGATTAATTCCTTGTGTTTATGCATTTAAAATTACTATCAATGAATTAATCAAAATCTTGCTTTGAAAGTAGATTTTTATGGTGGTATGGGGTATAGAGGAAAAGTGAGGAAGAGGACATGCCTGGGGATAAAGAATATTATGAAAGGGTGTCAGAAGGAGGAACAAAAAGCACATAAGACAAACTCTGTTTATTTCACAATTTTGCTTAGGGCAAGCTTTGGCCATTGTTTGGTTTCAGCTACACATCAAAGGCCCATAGTGCTATGTAGCTCAAGTTAAACATCTGAGAAGTGAATCTAATTGTCCCTAGCAAAGACCTTTTTAAGGGAAAAGCTAACTGATTTTGTAAGAGGGATCCAATCCAAGGAAATTTTTGATGTTTAAAATCAAAGTTCCTTCTTTTTAGTCCAATCCTTTGAATATTTTGAATACTGGTCCGGGAGGTAAACTCTTACAAAAAATGTGACTCCCTTAGTTAGTCAAATCTCTCTCTCTCTCTCTCTCTCTCTCTCTCTCTCTCTCTCTCTCTCTCTCTCTCTCTCTCTCTCTCCCCTTCTTCCCCTTTCCTCTCTCTCCCTCCGTTCCTCCTTTACTCCTTTCTTCTCTGTCCCCTTCCCCCTCTCTTCTTCTCCCTTCCCCTCCTCCCCCTCTCTGTCTCTCTCTGTTTCTGTCTTTTTCTCTGTCTCTCTGTCTCTTTCCTCCCTCTCTCCTAATAAATGTTCTGAGAGGGCAATAATTATAATAATAATATATGTTTTTTAAATTCACTTGGTTTGGAGTTATTATATTTTCAGTCTTTCAAGTCAACTAGCAAGGACAAATCCAGTTCATTAGAGTAGTCTCCAAGTCGCTGAGTCAGCGCTAACACACTCTTAAAAGGAAGCAATTCACAAAGAGCTGGCCCGTACCTATCTGTTTCAGAGAAGGGGAAAAGAACAGCATAAAAAGGATGTCTGCAGTCCTTGTATTTGGACCAAAATGTTCATTAGCCTGGGGACAATACAGCTAACTTTGCCCTGTGCAGGATCAAGTATTAACAATTCAGCCAAGCTCCGGTTAAGCTGTCCTGAAAGCACCAGGGATAGATTTCCAGGGGCTGATACACAGGTTGTCGAAAGTGTGTTTATCTTTTCTTGAAAGGTGGCTATAAATTTCAGTGCCTGCTGAACATACCTGGGCGTAGCTCAGTGAGAGGGCAATAAACCTTTGTCCAGCCACTCACAGTCTATGGCTCAGGCACTTTTCAGTAAACCAGAGACTACTTGCCCTGCAAGCTCAGTAAATATCTATACTTTTTAGGCCACCTTTAAAAACTCAGCTTCCAAACACCCAGAGTTCAAATGAGCTAGAAAAAGAAATCTGTCCCAAGGAAGGTAGAAAATGGAATTTTTGGTCTCAGGAACAAAAGTCTTCTGTGAAAGAGAATCTTGGCCAGATAGGTAAAATAATTGGGGTAGAGATTTTTATTCCAGGGGTTGGAGAGGTTTAAAGTTAGAGCATTAATTAGAAAGATAGCATTCTTAAGGAAACTTTCCTTTTGGCCAGGTTAGAAACTGATGGCATTTTTAAGAGAAGGAATTAGAACAGATTCCCATTCATTTATCCACGAATGGCCACAGTTGGAAGAGTTTCTTGAAGATATATTCCATCAGCCAGGAGGGGAGAAAGGAGGAAGGTCATTCACAGCTATATCATATCCTAATCACTCCTGAGACTGTTTTAAAAGTAATTCCTGATCTCTACTTGGAGGGATGTATCTTGGTGAATTTTTTCTTTTTGATGAAGAAATACAAGTCTTAAAATTTTTTTTGGGGGGGAGAGGAGTCATTTAATTATTATTATTTTTTAATTGTTGGCAAAGTACTGAGCCAAGGTCACAATCGGGCTCCTGTTTAATTTCTGACATTGTGGGATTTGCCAGAAAATGGTTTTGAGGAAAGCTGCTCTCTCTCTTGAGAAAGTACTTATGTGTAAATCATGTGATGTAGCAGTTGCTATGGAGATTATCAGTCTTTAGTGAATTGTCCACAAGTT
This sequence comes from Myrmecobius fasciatus, assembly GCA_023553655.1. Taxonomy (NCBI): domain Eukaryota; kingdom Metazoa; phylum Chordata; class Mammalia; order Dasyuromorphia; family Myrmecobiidae; genus Myrmecobius; species Myrmecobius fasciatus. The sequence continues at coordinate 52,886 of JAJPUD010001301.1, read as the reverse complement.
GAACTTGCATGTGACAAGTCAAATTTGTCAGTTTTGGGGTGGAAAGTATAAGGGTTAGATTTTGTTGTTGGTGTTGGTCTTTTTTGGTTGTTTTTTTTTCTCCTTTTTACCCCCTTGACTAGATTTCCTTTGGCCCTTGGAGAAACAAGCCTCTCTTCCACTGGCAATGCCATCTTTTATTAGCATGCAGTTCAGAACTACAATAGATTGAATCAAAAAGCTGGAAAGGGCTGTTTTGTTCTTTCAGTGGGTAGCATCCCCAAGGAATCAAACTTCGATGGCACAGTCCAGTGGCCCTCTCCATAACCATTTCAGGAAAAACCATGGTTAGGAAGCCAATACCAATTCTCTTTTGAAAGATGTTATAACACTGAGCCACTGCTTCTAGGCTCTGCTATTTGGTAATTGGAATGAAAGGATTCGTGGCTGGGTTTTCTATTCAACAAGTATATTTAATTTCCTTCATTGGCATGAAAAAAAGAAACCCTGAATACGTGTGTGTGTGTGAGAGACAGAGAGAGAGAGAGAGAGAGAGAGAGAGAGAGAGAGAGAGAGAGAGAGAGAGAGAGAGAGAGAGATCGAGCGCACATGTGTGTTGTACAATCCACTTGTGTATGCTCTTTCTCTTTGGCAGGTAATTATTTTTCATGGCCTTGCTTTATCTGATTGACTACTGATGTCATTCTTGAAACAAGCATTTAATAAAAGCTACCACATCAAGCACCCTAACTGCAGGCAGACAAGATAGAGCCAGTCAAGGAAAGAAGACAACATACTGTGCTGTCTGCCCTAATAAATGCAAAATTAGCTTCCTTCTAAGGGTGGAAGGGTGTTGGGAGGGAGGAAGGAGGAGAGAAAGAAAAAAAAGAAAGGGGGGAGGGAGAAAGAAAACATTACTTTAGCTTGAGAGATGAGAATTCACTCTGTTCTAAATGCCCTTATTTGATCTCATTATTCCCTCCACTTTTTTTTGTTAACCATGAAGTAAAGACTGAATTCAGAGATTCCATTCACTCACTAGAAAATGAAGTTATATTTACCTTGGAAGAGGCAGTGGTATTATTATTCCCACCTTTGTGTGATATTAAAATGTGATTAACATGTTTTCTATGCTTTTATCCAAACAGAGGGGAAAGCTCTGGCTTTGGAATTGGATCCTTCACATCCCAGTAGAACATAATCCCCTTGAGGGCAGGCACTAGAGAAGATAACTCAAGAGCCATCTTCTATATGAAAACTTCTGACTTCCCCATCAGTGCCTTCCTTCCTTAATTACTTTATATTTACTTACACTGAGTTTATTCTCTTTATATTTATCCTGCCCATAACTATATCTAGCTAGCTATTTAGTTGGTTAGCTATCTATACTCCCCAGATAGAATGAAAGAATTAGAATCGTTTCATGCTTTGTGTTTATGTATTCCAAACAGGAGCATATGTTGGCCACATAGAAAACATTCAATAAATATCTGCTGATTATCTGATTGATTAGCTACTAAGGTTCTTCCCAGCCCTGAATTCTATAAATCTATTAACATCCAAAATCTGAGGAGAGAGGGAAAGGGGGGGAGAAAGGGAGAAAGGGAGAGAGAAAAAGAGAGAGAGAGACAAAGACAGAGAAAGACAGAGACAGGGAAGGAGGAAAAGAGAGACAGACAGAGACAGAGAGAAAGACAGAGAGACAGAGACAGACTGACAGAGAGAAAGAGACAAAGAAGGCTATATTTTTGAAATTTTTAATAATTCAAATTTCTAGAATATTATTGGTCAATCAAACAAAAGATATTTGTTAAGCACTTTCTATGTGCCCAGCAGATTGATGTGGACACTCCCTATACTGATAGAGATGATAATCTCCTCTTAAATTTAGTAGATAGTCTTTGAGAGTTCCTGTGGCCAAAAGTCTATCCTCCTTTGACTACCCTGGTGATGAACCTCCTGAACTTAGCTAAGTCTCTGTGTCAATCATGTTAGCTGTCAATGTGCCTATACACAGTGCCTTCCCCGCTTGGTAAAGTCTGCTAAAATTTGTAATTGTAGGCATAGTCTCTGAATACCTAGGGTCAGCCCCAAGCCAGAATGAGGCATCAGAGGAGAACTTGGGTGGAGATGTTTATTTGTAAACTGTCAAAAATACCCACAAGAATTAATGAGAGGAAAAGAGAAATATGGGTCTCTCTGAACCTTTGAGGCTAAATTTTTAATTGAAGTCAGACTGTTTTGTTGGGTTCCTACTTTCTCTACTCTTTTCCTCCCAGGCTTTCTATGTGTCTTTCCATTTGTTGCTATTTTCTACTATTGAAATTGCTACTGGTCAGCTCCAACATTATTAAGTCAGGGTTTATGGAACTCATACTCTCTAAAGTAGACTTGGATTTCAGGCTTCTTCTAATCCCAAAACCATTATTCTTTGTTGTTGTTATTTAGTTGATTAGTTTTGACTGACTACGTGTGCCTTTATTTGGGGTTTTCTTAGCAAAGATACTGGAGTGGTTGGCCATTTCCTTCTACAGCTCATTTTACAGATGAGGAAACTGAGGTAAACAGGGTTAAATGAATAATAACAACAATGGATGTTTATATAGTTTTAAAGTTTACAGTACCTAATGTGAACTAATTGCTACAGGTACCAAGAAAAATCCAAATGAGGTCACAAAGAGTTGGAGATTCTTAACTCTCATATACAAGATTTATACCATAGAAATTAACCTCGGAGGAAAGTAGAATAAAAGGAGCAGAAAAGGTTTCTTACAAAAGGTAAAATGTGAGCTGAGATTTGAAGAAAGCTACAGAAGCCAATAGGAGGAGGTAAAGAAGGAGATCATGGACAATAACCTTTGAAAAGGCAAATAGCTGGGAAATGGAGCGTGCCATTCAAGGAACATTAAGAAGACCAATGTTGCTGGATTATAGGATACGTGGAGAGAGGTAAAAAGTATAAACATTGGCAAAGTAGGACGGAATCAGGTTGTGTAGTGCTTTAAAGTCAGAGTAATGTTGTATTTGATATTGGAGGTAATAGGAAGCACTAGAATCTAGTGAAGAAGAGGGAAAGGAACATAATTTTAGACATAGTAAGAAAGACCTATAACTTTAGGAAAATTTCTTTGGCAGCTGAAAAGAAATGTAGTGCAATGGCAACAAACAATGTAGGGAAACCAACTAACAGATATAGCAATAGCCCAGGAATGAAGCAATGAGAGTTGGGTCACTTCCCCAAGATCATCTACACAGTAAGTAGCAAAGTCAATATTTGAACCTGGGTCCTTGATTCCTACACCCCCTTCCCTCCTCCCAATGGAGGTACCTATTCTCATTTCACTATTTCAAAGTATCCTAGGAGTACCTGACACAAAGTTGCTTTCTCTTACTGAAAAGTAGAGAAATACCAGCTCCTAGTCAGAGACCTCTATCCCCATTGTCAACCTGCAATGACATCTCCCCACCCTACTTTTGAGAAAGGGCACACGTGCTTTTGGTCTCCTGATTTGTAAGTCAAAAAATATTTACCCTTTGAAATAATGTATCACATGGTGATAGACCAAGTTAAGTCATTAAACTTAAGAGCTGGAATGACCACCAGAGACTATTTAGAGCACTGGCCATTCCTGAACATGAATACTTGCTAAGTAGTTTTGTGTGTGTGTGTGTGTGTGTGTGTGTGTGTGTGTGTGTGCGCGCGCACACGCACACACACATTTCAGTTGTGTCTGACTCTTCATAACCCCATTTGGGGTTTTCTTGAGAGACACTGGAGTGGTTTGCCATTTCCTTCCCTAGCTCATTTTACAGATGAGGAAATTGAGGCAAACAGGATTAATTGGCTTGCCCAAGGTGCCATAGCTGGTAAGTATCTGGGACTAGATTTGAACTCAAATGGAACTTCTTGACTTATGGTCCAGTGCTCTATCCACTGTGCCATGTAGCTGCCCCACAAGTAGTTGTCCAATGTCTGCTTTATGACCTCTCGGAAGAGAGAACCTACTACCCTCCTGGGTAATGTAACTAATGGCTAGGAACATTTTGCTTACTTGGTATCTTTATAACTTTCAACCACTGTTGCCATTTTTGTCCTTGAAAGCCAAGAAGGACAAGTCTATTCTTGCTATATGTGATAACTTTTAAAATACTCAGACAACTATCACGTAACTAAGTTCTTAAGTTTCTCTTCCCCAACCCTTCAACTGATCATCAGATAGAATAATCTCAACATCCTTCATTATAGTCTAGTCATTTTCCTCTGGACACACTCCAGGCGATCAAAGTTTATCCTAAACAAACTGTGATAACCCAGATGTGCTCTGATCAAGTTTGAGCAAGACTATTATTACATCCCTAATTCTAGAAATGATACAGTCCATTATTGAATTAGTTTTTGGGGTTTCTCTATCACCCTACCAATTCAAGTAAACCTTGTCCTTCATTAAAATGCTCATCATATTCAGAAGAATGCCTGTCTGGCCATGACTCTCACACCTTGGTCTTCTAAGGAAGATTTTTATTTTGAGCCCAAGTATAACTGATTTACTTATTAATACCTTCTACATCATTTAAACCTTACTTTGTTGTGCTGTTTTAGCCTGCCATTTTTTGGGGGTGGGGTGGATATTGATTCTTTCATTGAGTATGCTATTCTAATTGTATGAACTCTATTTCCTTCTATTTCCTCATGTGTAAAATGGGGACAATAATAACACCTACCATCCAGAATTCTTGTGAAGATCAGACAAGATCACAAGCACTCAGTACAGAACTTGATACATAGTTAAGTGCTATATAAATATTATTATTATTCCTACCCTTGTGGAATGTTCAAATATGATTAACATGCTTTCTATTCCTTTATCCAATTCACTATTTAAAATAAATAACTCAAGATAACAAATGAATAACATAAAAGTAAGCAATGTTTCCTGGGGCACTCCATGGGCAAACTCCTCCAAGGCTATACTGAACCATTAATATCTAATATTTTAATTTGATTATTCAATCAGTTTCAAATATACATACTATCATATCCTTCAAATCCCCCCCACTAGAATATCATGAGAGACTTTCCTAAATAATTTGCTAAAATCTAGGTAAATTATTTTTCCAGCAATTCACTCACCTAGCAATCCTAAGAAGAAAAGAACTCTGCTATGATCTGTTCTTGATGATGCTACCATGCTTTTTATCATCATTACTTCCTTTTTTAAATTTCTGTTAGAGAGTTCTTAAATAATAAGAGCTAGGATTTGCCTGGCATCAAAATTTAAGTTCATGGAGCTATAGTTTTTAGATTTTATTCTCTTCCCATCCACCCACTCTTTTTATTTTTTGGGAAAATCAGATGAACATTTACCATCTCTAATCCTAGGTACTTCTCCTGTTAAAAATGACATTCAAAGATTGATGGCAACTTAGCAGAGTCCAAAGCCTGCAATTTTTAGAGAAGAAACATGAGAATCAGAGAAGTGATGTAATAGATATTGGTGAAATGAACAATGATATACTTCAGGTCCATTATGAGTTGAATATCCTTTTCTGGGATGATTTAGAAATCCAACCACCAAGTATATCCTTATTTCTGAGCAAAAATGAATTTTAAGTTTCAAACCAATGACTTATAAATGAATTTCACATGAAGCCCCTGTTCTATTTATAAGTTATAGGCTGTCTTTGCTGTGTACACCTCTCTATACTGGTCTCGTGGGCACCCTTGATTTATATAGACAATAGTTCAGGGAAAAACAGCCTAACCTCATGAGGTTGTGGGTTTCTTTCATCCTCTCTATAATTTGGGGTTAGCAGGGGCCCCTACTTTATTTCATTAAAGCTATATATGGTATTGTCCCTTGGCACTGAGGGAACTAGGTGACTTCCTGTCTCCATACAGGACTGCTCGACTAGCTCCCCCTTCCAGAAGGAAACACATGTTAAGTCAGACTTTGGATGAGAGGAAATAGTAGAAAGGGTGAAGAGGAAGAACCTTGTTAACTCAGAGTGCTGGGATGTCTTTGGTCTTCATCCATCTCTGGCTTCAGGAACATAGAGAAATCACAGCATTTCCAGGGCTTCAAATTGAAGGCATGAAGGTGGAATATAAATCAGGAGTCAGTTTAAATACCCTGAAAAGCTTCATTTTTTTTCACTAGTTTTAGTGAGAAACAAAGGCACTGTCTTCTAAGTAGATCACTGTTGGAAGGCTCATTTTTTAAAGGGCCTTTGTGAAGGCAGTACAAAACCCTTCAAAAGATTACAATACTGTGTTCTTGGAGAAAAAGCAATACCAGTCTGACGGTTCTTACAGTGTCTGCTGTTCCCTCGATAGAAATATACTGAGAACAGAAACACTGCAGCCCTAAGCTATAATTTTATTTTCTTGAGGGATGCCAGGTATCCAGCTCAGAAAAAGCCCAGACTCCAACTCCTTGGGTGCCATAGTTTATGTAAAATTGTGAACTATATGCCAAAAATTCAAATAAATAAATAAATAAATAATGGCAATGAACTCATGTGCTGATTCTAGAAGAATGACAGCAGAACTGTGCCCTTTATTTAAACAAGTGTTTGAATAAAACAGAAAAAAGCTACTTAAAATGCCATATAAAGATTGTTCCTAAGGCAAAAGAGTCCTTAGACTGTTGATATAGAACTGGAATGGTTAGAGGGAAGTCATCTTCATTTTACAAATTACAGTTCAGGGGCATCTGGGTAATAAGTGGGAAGACTAAAATTCAAACCCAAGTTCTTGGATTTCCTGCACAAAATTTTTCATTGCACCAAAACTACTGTGAAGGAAAAGTAACATTTCCTGTTGCTGCTGCTGTTAAGATATCTGCTTGTTTAGAAAACAAGTTCACTGGCCTAAAACAATTTAAAATGGATGAGAATGAATTTTTAAAAGATAATGTGAAGGTAATGCTACTTTCCTTATTCTTTTTCCTATTTTCCATACTGACTTTAGGGGCTGAATATTAATAGCAAAAGTCTCCATCCTTGAAATCACATTCACTGAAGTTCTATCTTCCCCCACCCCCGACCCCTTCATATTATTACATGATTTAAAAGGCAGACTCAAAATTACAAATTCTATATGTTTCACAGACTTGAGCATTTTGCTAAGATTTGTTGAAAATGTTATTGCCATGGTGCCCATAAGTCCGCTTTTTTATGAGATTGTTCCTCCATTCTCCAAGTATATAACACCCCTCAAAGAGAAAAAAAATAGCAGTAACATTTTGTTCCAGTGCCCTAATGTGTCTTCTACATTATGGGGATTCATTAAGTGTTTAATAGTGGCGTCTGTGGCTAGTTAGCTCATATGGTTAAAGCACATGGCTAATGAAGCCAGGGTCATGGGTTCAATCCCCATATGGGTTAGCCACCTTTGCTCTGCCCCATGACCACAAACAGCACTCCTAACATTTACCAGCAGTCTCACAAATGTAGAGGATTGGTCACAAGGGGTAAAGACTGGGTAAGAGAGAATGAAAGGAGCAGCAAATACATAACACCCTTCCTGGACAGAAAGACTCCATAATCCTGCTAAAGTTAGTCAAGTGATCTTCATGCAATTCAGTGAAAGACAGGATTGATTCAATCAGATAGGCTCTCTTTTCTACTTTCTAGTGAAAAATCTAGGGAGATATAATCCGTCAGTCAACAAGTGAGTACCTACTATGTCCCCACTATTTAATTAGAAATTGTGGACTTTCTAATGCGTGTAGCATATATATATACATATGTATATAGGTAGATAGATAGATATAGATATAGTATATTATATGTGTATATAGATATAGTATATTATATAATATATATAATCATATATATAACATAATGTATGTATATATACATCTATATACATATCCACATATATACATACAATCCACACAACACACACTTGTATACATGTATATATAAATATTTACATACATATACAATATGTTTATGTATGCATACAATATAGTATATATTATATAATATGCATTTATATAAATGCATATATATGTATGCACACAGATATATATATATATATAATATATATGTGTGTGTATATAAATATAGGAAGACAAACATACAGAGACAGAGAGACAAAAAGACAGAGACACAGAGAAAGCTCCTATCTTTTCTCTTTTTGCCATCTTTTTATCCCTTCAGCAACCTAAATTTACCTTCAGCATCGTCCATCTTCTTTCTCAAAGCTGGAAGCCACAAGACCTCTATGAAACTAAAGAGATTGAATCTCTCTCTACTGCCCTGAAAAAACTGATCTCCATTAATGAAGAGAGAGTATCACACCCATGAGCTTTGGGGCACAGATTGCATTCTTATTAGAAACAGTTCCTGAATTGAAGGAGTTTTTTAAAAAAAAAAAAAACATTCTAGTTGGGAGACAGGACTTTAATAGATGAAACAATTAAAATAGTAGTACTCAAATATTGTGTAGTGAAAGAACCTTTTTTTTCCCAAAAAAAACCTTTGATAGGATCCTTATAGTAAACTATTCTAAGATAATTTGTGTGTGTGTGTGTGTGTGTGTGTGTGTGTGTGTGTGTGTGTATGTCCTGAGGCAATTGGGGTTGAGTGACTTGCCCAGGGTTACACAGTTAGAAAGTGTTATGTGTCTGAGGTCAGATATGAACTCGGGTCCTGCTGACTTCAGGGTTGGTGCTCTCTCCAATGTGCCATCTAGCTGCCCTCTAAGATGATTTTTAAAATATCACAAGCAATAAGAAAGATATGGTTATTTGCTATCAATAACTTATCAAAAAAGAAAAAAGATAATTCAGAGGTCATTGGAAAACAAACCCAATAATATAGCACTGGCGGAGTTATGGGTTGTCCCAGCTGCTATAAAAAGCAATTTTGAACTATATCCCCAAAGTCACTAAACTACACCTGTTTACTCAGCAATACTATCATTACTTAGCTTATGTACCAGAGATCACAGAAACAAAGGACTCATATGTACAAAATATCTATAATAGTATTTTTGTTGTTGCTGTTCTCTTAGCAATAAACTAGAAACAACAGTGCCCACTAATTTGGGAATGATTAAGCAAATTAGAAATATGAATGTAAATGAATACTATTGCCCCATTAAAAAAAGATGAAAAGTACAAATTCAGAAAAACCTGAGAAAACTTATATGAAGCAATGCAGAGTGAGGTAAGAAGAGCCCCCAAAAACAATTTATATAATATTGTAAATAACTATAATATAATATTTACAATATTGTAAAAGAAAAGAATATTACAATATTTAGTTGTTATTATCAATACAACAAACCACTCCAGAACACTAATGATGAATCATTTCTCCAATCTGTTGATAAAGAAGTGATGAAACTCTAGAAGTACAGAATGAGGGTGACTGTTTTCTTAGCTATTGTTACTTGTTACAAGCATTTATTTGTTTTTGTTTATTTTGGGGGAAATAATGGAACTGCCTCCCCCCAAGAGAATGAAGTGAACATCAATCAAACATTTATAAAATACACAGAAAAGAACAGAAGGAAGTTCAGAAAGAGATGCAGGCAAGTAAGGACAAGATTGGAATTACCACATTAGATTTATCATATACGAGATTACAGAAAGTCATCCCCAGGATAGTACACTATGACCAAGTAGGATTTATACCAGGGATGCAGAGCTGGTTCAATATTAGGAAAACTATCAGCATAATTAATTATATTAATAACCAAATTAACAAAAACCATATGATTATCTCAATAGATGCAGAAAAAGCCTTTGACAAAATCCAACACCCTTTCCTATTAAAAACACTAGAGAGTATAGGAATAAATGGGCTTTTCCTTAAAACGATCAGTAACATCTATTTAAAACCATCAGCAAGCATCATATGTAATGGAGACAAACTAAAACCATTCCCAATAAGATCAGGAGTGAAACAAGGTTGCCCACTGTCACCATTACTATTTAATATTGTATTAGAAATGTTAGCTTTAGCAATAAGAGAAGAAAAAGAGAGAAAAGGAATCAGAGTAGGTAATGAAGAAACCAAATTATCACTCTTTGCAGATGACATGATGGTATACTTAGAGAACCCTAGAGATTCAACTAAAAAACTACTAGAAACAATTCACAACTTTGGCAAAGTTGCAGGATTCAAAATTAATCCACATAAATCATCAGCATTTTTATATATTACCAACAAAGTTCAGCTGCAGGAGATACAAAAAGAAATTCCATTCCAAATAGCAGATGATAGGATAAAATATTTGGGAATCTATCTGCCAAGGAAAAGTCAGAAACTATACGAACTAAATTACAAAACACTTTCCACACAAATAAAATCAGAACTAATCAATTGGAAAAATATTAAGTGCTCATGGGTAGGCAGAGCGAACATAATAAAAATGACAATACTACCCAAACTAATCTACTTATTTAGTGCCATACCAATCAAACTCCCAAGAAATTATTTTACAGATCTAGAAAAAATAGTAGCAAAGTTCATTTGGAAGAACAAAAGCTCAAGGATTTCAAGGGGATTAATGAAAAAAAAAGGCAGATGAAGGTGGCCTTGCTGTACCAGATCTAAAACTATATTATAAAGCAGCGGTCATCAAAACCGTTTGGTACTGGATAAGAAATAGAGCAGTGGATCAGTGGCACAGGATAGGTTATCAGGACAACCTAGGCATTAACCTTAACAATCTAGTGTTCGATAAACCCAAAGACCACAGCTTTTGGGATAAATACTCTCTATTTGGCAAAAACTGCTGGGAAAATTGGAAACTAGTGTGGAAGAAATTAGGGCTTGACCCATACCTAACACCACATACCAAGATAAGATCTAAATGGGTTCATGATCTAGATATAAAGAGGGACTTTGTAAGCAAGTTAGAGGAACGTAATATAGTTTATCTTTCAGACCTGTGGAGGTGGAACAAATTTATGTCCAAAGAAGACCTGGAACTCCTAATTGAACACCAGATGGATAATTTTGACTATATTAAGCTAAAAAGTTTCTGTACAAACAAAACAAATGCAGACAAGATTAGGAGGGAAGCATCTAATTGGGAAATCATCTTTACATTTAATGGTTCTGATAAAGGCCTCATTTCTAAAATATATAGAGAATTGTCTCATATATATAAGAATTCAAGCCACTCTTCAATAGATAAGTGGTCAAGGGATATGAACAGACAATTTTCAGATGATGAAATTAAAACCATCTCTAGTCATATGAAAAGTTGCTCCAAATCACTATTGATCAGAGAAATGCAAATGAAGACAACTCTGAGATACCACTACACACCTCTCAGATTGGCTAAAATGACAGGAAAAGATAACGATGAATGGAGGGAATGTGGGAGGGCTGGGACACTAATACATTGTTGGTGGAACTGTGAACGGATCCAATCATTCTGGAGAGCAATTTGGAGCTATGCTCAAAAAGTTGTCAAACTGTGCATACCCTTTGACCCAGCAGTGTTTCTACTGGGCCTATATCCCAAAGAGATCTTAGAGGAGGGAAAGGGACCCACATGTGCAAGAATGTTTGTGGCAGCCCTTTTTGTAGTGGCTAGAAACTGGAAACTGAAGGGATGCCCATCAATTGGAGAGTGGCTGAATAAATTATGGTATATGAATGTTATGGAATATTATTGTTCTGTAAGAAACGACCAGCAGGACGATTTCAGAGAGGCCTGGAGAGACTTGCATGAACTGATGCTGAGTGAAATGAGCAGAACCAGGAGATCATCATGCACAGCAACAACAGTATTACATGATGATCAATTCTGATGGACATGGCTCTCTGCAATAAAGAATTGTCTCAAACCAGTTCCAGTTGTTCACTGAAGAAAACCATATACACCCAGAAAGAGGAACATGAAATATGGACCACAACATAACATTTTCATGATCTCTATTGACATTTGCTTGCATTGTGTTGCCTTTCTCTGATTCTTTTTTTTTCTTGTAGATAGGATTTTTCTTGCATAACTTCTCAAGCATTTCAACATTATTAACATGTAGTGGACTTCCTGCCATCTAGGGGAGGGGAGGGGACTGGGGGTAAAATTTGTATTGGAAAGCTTTGTAAAGATCAAGGTTGGGGAACTACCCATACCTATGTTATACAAATAAAAAGCTTAAAATAAAAAGAAAAAAAAAGATTTATCATATACTTTTAAAAAACCAAGCTATATTTAATTGATTCTCATGGTTTCATGTTAAATTCTTCTTCTCTTCCTTGGTATATGGGAATATTTGTTTATGTTTGTCATATTCATAATAAAAATGGGAAAAAGTATCTAAAGATTGGGAAAATATTAGATAAAATATCTCATAAGATACTTCATCATAATTTTTATTTTTGCTTTTACTTATATAACTATTCAAAAGAATAACTATTCTCACTTAAAATATTTGAGAATTCTGTTGTTTGTAATTTTGCCAGAACCATGAAATTTTCTCTTTTAAAAATGATAATTAACACACATTATACCTCAAAATCACTTGAAGTAAAAGTTCTAACTAGAATTTTTCCAGAGCAAAAATAGTTCTCAAAGCAGTACTGTGGGACAATGGATAATCAAACTATCAGTATGATCACACCATGAAAAAGGTGTTCATACCCATTGGGGTTGGGATGAAGGCACTATAGCATTAGGACCCTGGGTGAGGGAGCTGTCCAGGGTGGGAAAACTGAGAGAAACATTGGTCAAACAACAGTAGGAACTGCACCCCTTGTTCCCCCAGTCCACCCCAAAAAGAGCCACTTAGACTAGACACCCCAACAACCTAAAGCAAAGCCCTACTCAGTTAATAATAGTTATGGCTATGACTAGAAGCAAACTTCAAGTGGAGACATATTGTTATATTAGTGTTGCTTCTATATTTGGTATTTGCTGCTAGAAATCTAACCATTGATATTTATTTCATTCTCAGTCTTTGTTGTTAAATTTTACTTTACTTCTCATCTCTGAAAACTTCCCAGTTTTATACAATTAGGTAAAAATGTACATTGGTATAAAACTATTGTTTAAAAAACACTCAAACGTTTGAAGATATAGAGAGACTGATTATTTCACATTTACTGTGACATACATGGGCTATCCCAAAAGTTTTAAGTTTTAAAGGTTCAACAACTTTATAAATACACTAGAAAAGTTGTGGGAAGTACTTGTTTACTGGGCAGGCTCAATCATGTAATGAATTAGGTTCAATCTTTGACAATTCTTTGTGGTGACTCAAGGTAGACATTGTTCTTGATCATCAATATCAGCTCAGCAGATAGTTTGCAGAAAGACAAATGTTAAATTAAAGAACAATGCTAAAACGGGGTGGAAGAGGGGTTAATTTATTGTAGAGAATGTTGGAGAAAGGAGAGGACATGGGAATTGTCTGGTAAAAAAAAAACAAAAACAAAAAAACAAAAAAAAAAATTACATGGAGTAGGTGGGACTTGAGCTGAACCTTGAGAGATAAGACCTTAGGCAATTAGAAAGATGAGAAAAAAACTTTTCTAGGCAGAGAGATAATAAGTGATAGTGATGGATTTGGACTCAGGACGATCTAAGTTGCAGTCCTCTATTTCCTCATCTATAAAATGAGAATAAGAATGGCTTTAGTATCTACCTCTCCAGTGCTATTGTGAAGATAAAAATGAGATGAGTACAGTGCTTAGTAAACTTTAAAGTACATTATATTCACATCAGCTATTATGTTGCTGCAGCCAATAGTGGAGGTGAGAAGAGCACATGTCAGTAGTGAGTAGAGCTAGAGTAAAAGGTATGTACTGGGAAATGGTGGAAAAGAAGGTTACATTGTATCTCTTCACCCCAGTCATTCTCCTTTGGGGAAGAGAAACCAAAAGCCAGGTCATTTACAGACCATGATTCAAACATTGTAATCACCACTGTGGTCTCTATATTTGTATTGGTTAGGAGGGTGTCAGGAAATGAGAGTGCTACCTGTTGAGAAACTGAGAAAGAAGTAGTAAGGCTTCAAAAGGAAGCAGTATTTGGTATTCAAGGGTCTACTAAAGACATCAGGTCTTGTGTCAGTCTTTGGAAGTTGAAAAATTAGCTTGGGAGTGGTAAAGGAGCCTCGATGAAAAGGTAGGGCTGCTGCTAAGAGAGCATTTGGTTTGATTGGAGCAATAATGAGACAAGTTTGAGGCTGGGATCCTGGCAAAGGTAAGTAAAATGAGCTTGTCAATTGAGGGTTAAATGAATGCAGATGGGAATAAATGCCTAAGTGAGTGGGTTGGTGAATGCCCACCTGTGCATTAAGCCTTAAACTGAATCAGACTTTGGGAGGTAATGCTTAGTCCTTTTCCCTACTATACTGTATATTTACCAGCACTGACAGAAGACAGTGATGGCTCTGTAAAATCAGATTTTGTTTTAGATAACATCTCTTAATCTTATTTTTTGAGGCCCTCCTAGTTCTGCTTGGGGCAGAGAATGCCAGTGGGGGATAAGGTGACCCAGAGCACTATATTGCATGATTGGAGAGTTCTAACAAGCAAACCACAAACTCTACCTGACATATATACTCACGAGCAAACCTCCAAACAGTAGGATGACCATACAGGGAAAATAAAATCCAAGGCAGGCCCCTCTCATGCTTGCTGTTTCCTCTCACTCACAACACTCACGCTATAAGTGTTTACTTAGTCTACACTAAGCATTTACCATAAATTCTACCTCTTTTACCATTAGAGATCCTCAGAACCAGATTGGTCTCAGAATCACTTTTTTTGCTCATACTAGCAATCACTTTCCACAGCAATCCTCAGTATTCTAGCATCTCTCCTGTGACAATCTATTGCTCCTGTTGCTTTTATTGCAAATCACATATTGAACTTTCACCTAGGATTGGGATATACAGCTGGAAAGGACTTCAGAAGCCATCCAACACTCTCATTTTAGAGATGAAGCATAGATAAGTTAAACATCTTTACTAGAGTCATAGAGCTAGTAAGTGTCTGAAGCAGGCATCTGTATTTTTCTCCCTATGCCAGTTATGCAGGGTCCAGTCCTCTTGGCAGTTACTGCTGTCTGCAACTCTAGGCCATGCAACTCAGGAACCTGCATAAGCCTACTTAGCCCCAATATAAAAAGTCTATACCTGATATCTAGTTCCACTCTCCCTTATGCTTGCTCACAAACTCTCCTTTTCTATTCTGGTCCCAGGACCACCAAAATCAGCAGGTCAATCAACCTTGGATAAACACCAAAAGTATATGCCTTCTGTACTGTGGATCTGGAATATATTGCCTCTAGTGTTACAGAGATTCAAGACTTAGTTGTCTTCCCCCAATTCTTTTTGTTCTTTGCTTGATGTTTCTCTTTTGATATTTATTATTATTATATTTATTATTTAGCTGGGCAAGTGTGTCAAACAAATCTTTTACATTATTGGAATAAAAGTGTTCTCAAAGGGCAATGATGCATTGTTGGTGGAGTTGCACACTGATACAATCATTCTGGAGAGCAATTTTAGTTATTCCCAAAAGGCTATAAACTGCATATTCTTTGACCCAGCAAAACCACTGTATCTATCTATACCCCAATGAGATCATAAAAAGCTAAAAGGACCTATATGTACTAAAATATTCATAACAGGTTTTTTTGTGGTAGCAATGAATTGGAAATTGAGGGGATAGTCGTCAATTGGGGAACAGCTGAACAAGTTCTAGCATACAAATGTAATAGAATACTAGTGTTCTGCAAGAAATATAGAAGGCATATTTCAGAGAAATTTACATGAACTGATGCTGAATGAAGTGAACAGAACCAGCAAAGACAGCAACATTGAGCAATGATCAACTAATATAGACTTAGCTCTTTTTAGCAGCACAATGATCCAAGACAATTTCAAGACTCAAGATGTAAAATGTAATCCACATTCAAGGAAAGAACTATGGAGTCTGAATACAGATTAAAATATACTATTTTCACTTTGACTGTTATTTTGGTTTTGCCTTTTCACGGTTTTCCCTTTTTGTTCTAATTACTCTTTCACAGCATGACTAATGTGGAAATATACATATATATTTTTAAAAATGTTAACATTGAAAAGCTTTTCATTGAAATATATGTCCACCTAGTCTAACTTGTTTTTTAGCTGCTGAAAATCATTGATAGCCAAAAGCCAGGGTCTCTCTTTGTGCAATATAAATCTTTTTTTATTATTTTATTTTTTTTCTTATAAAGCTTTTTATTTACAAAACATCTGAATGATTTTTCTACATTGACCTTTGCAAAAACTTTTTTTCCCAAGCTTTTCCCCTCCTTCCCCCACCCCCACCCCTAGATGACAGGTAATCTAATACATGCTAAATAGGATAAATTATATGACAAATACAATACATGTATACATATCTATACAGTTATCTTACTGCACAAGAAACATCCAATCTAGAAAGAGAAGAAGAAAAAAACAACCTAAGAAGGAAAACAAAATGCATGGAAATATTCACAGAAAGTGTTAAAATGCTGTGTTGTGGTTCACACTCAGTTCCCACAGGCCTCTCTCTGGATGTATATGACTATCTTCATCGCTGAACAATAGGAACTGGTTTGAATCACATCATTGTTGAAGAGAACCATGTCCATCAAAATTGATCATTGTATAGTCTTGTTGCTGTGTATAATGTTCTCCTGGTTCTGCTGATTTCACTCAGCATCAGTTCATGCAAGTCTCTCCAGGCCTCTCTGAAATCGTCCTGCTGGTCGTTTCTTACAGAGCAATAATATTCCATAACATTCATATACCATAATTTATTCAGCCACTCTCCAATTGATGGGCATCCTTTCAATTTCCAGTTTCTTGCCACTACAAAAAGGGCTGCCACAAACATTTTGTGCAATATAAATCTAACACCGAAGTTACAGCATTTTGTGCCCTGTATAGAAGTTGCAATCTTCCTTAAAGCTTTGATAATTTTCAGTGAAGCATTTCCTTCTTCCATCTATCAAAGGTGTCAACTACTAAAAGCTAGTCTTCCCAGTTTTCCAGCCATGAAGGCAATCCTTACCTAAAAATGGCTTAGGATTGAATCTGATATAGCATTTTCAATAGGCTAAGGTGTCCTCATGTTTACTCTTAAAAACAGATGGGGGCAGGAGCCTTAATTTTTATAGAGTATCTGTTATGGTAAACATAACCAGCATATTATGCATGGAGTTGTCTGAGGATCAAATGAGATAATATCTGAAAAACTGCTTAAGGCAGTGTCTGGTACATAGTAGATGCTTAATACATGCTTGTTGCCTTTCTTTTCCCATGTGATCTGATTGAGCCATGATTCTAGCAATGAGCATTTGTAAACTGTTAACTCTTCATCTAGGTCCATGCTACCTCTACAGCATCACATAATGGAGAGAGGAGAGAAGAGGGAAAGTGGGAAAAAAACCAAATATTTATTAAGTATATACTGTTTTTTGCATTGTACCAGGCACTTTATTAATATTATTTCATTTGATTTTTACAACAACCCTATGAGATGGGGGCTATTAAATACTGAACATGAAATTAGGAATCTTGCCTCTGATACCTACTAGCTATGTGACCATGAGTAATTTTTTAGAGTCTAAGTTTCTTTAATCCATAGAACAGGGAAATAGCTGTAGGTCCCACCTTCCAATTTGAATTGCTGTGAGTCTCAACTGAGTTAATGTCAGGAAAACATTTTGCCAACTGTAAAATACTATATAATGTCAACTATTATTATCAACATACCCAAAAAAGCTGCCTCCGTGGCATTTGTGGGATAATTATTAGGTCAACCAGTTTCCCACAAGGCACTCTCTTTTGAAAACAGAAATTGGAGACCTGATCAGCTAGTGCCATAATTTGGCTAAATCATACATTATAGTTCGCATCACTGCTCATTTATGTTTGTAACTTCTCTTGGCAAAAGGGAGTATTATCCTCTAAATAACTAGATATATTTCCATATCATAGTTCAAGGCAAATAGTTTTACCAACCCTAATATGCCTCACCAGCTCTTTGCTCCTTCCTTCACTCTTCCCCTGTTGAAATGATAATCCACCACAGTTATGAACTCTTCTACAGTGTTTTAGTACTTTCTGAACCTTGTATAGCTTCAAATTGCTTCTCTTTTGCTACCCAGAATCAATTTTCTATATCCTCTAATCAATAACTCTCCTCCCCAACTACTCCTTTGGAGCAGCAGGTTGAGGAGGAAATCTCATGTAAAGAGCAATAAGAGCTCCTCTTTCATCTTTCTAGTCCGACAGTATCTATCTCCTGATAGAGAACCTTGAAGGTTAAATAGATGAGTATGGACTTGCAATTACCAATAGAGAAAATGTAGACATTTGAGTTGACATTCAATTTTGGTTCAACAAACTTTTATTAATTAAGACATTGTTTTAAACTCTTGGGAAATGGCTTATTAAAAAAAAAACATTACCTTCAAAGAGGTAAGTTCTCTAGGAAAATTTGAAGAGAAAGAGAGAATTTTTCATTGAGAGGATGTGGGGAAGCCTGAAGGCCTTAAAGTCTTGAAAGAAAAAGATTTTAAAAGGCAGCACTGAGGGAAGGTGGTGTGTACATTATGGAAATTAAGAGATGTGGTGATAACTTTTTAGTTTATATAAAAGACAGAGATGGCAGTAGGACAATGGAGAAAAGGCTATTTGTCCAATTTGGCCAAATACTGTATACAGGGCAATCATGGGGAAAATAATGTAAACTAGAACAGCTAGCTTGGAGCCAGCTCGGGGGGCTTATATATCAAATGAAAGTTATGCTTTACAAAGATTAATCTGGCAATATGCGGAATGGAGGGGAAGGGAAAAAACTAAATTCAAGAAGACCATCAGGAGGCTCTTACAAGGATCCAGACACAGTCAAATGAGTTTAGGACAAGGATATGGGCCATAACACTGGATAGGAAAAAGTAATTCAAAACGATGTTTGCAAAGAAAAATGACAGAAGATTTGATTCTAAAGACTTGGGCTATAAGAAATGAGATAGCTAATCTTCCCCAAATATGCATTTCATTTTCATTTTTTTAGTTAAAATTTATTTTTTTTCAATGATCGATTTTCTCTCTCTCTTTCCTTCTCCTTCTTCCTCTCCCATTTTATTCAATTTCTCAATGCAGGATTTGCACACGATGCTTTAAACTACAGGTATTCCTTTTTTTTGGTGGTATAACTCAATTTCCCTAGTAATAGGAGAACATCCTCAGCCATCCTTTGTAGATCTAGTCTCTGCTCAATTAGACAATTCCCAAGCACCCTACATATGTTTTGCTGGCTTATGGCTTTCTCTTTTCTTCTTCTACAGTTTAATACAGTTGTCTTCTCAGTGTCAAGAAAAAATGAAATGACTTCAAGTCACAGCTGTGGTTGACCACTTACCACATGCATACCATTTGTGCTTATATGATTTGATCACATCATTTTGCAGCAGCTTCAAATGTATTTCTGTCTCATTTTACAGAAAAGAGGGGAACCTTCTGCTGAGAAGCTCTGAATAGTCAGCAGTCACTGTTAAAGATGATCATTGCAGTCTGTCAGAGAAGGAGACTAATGTTTAAGAACAGAATAAAATAAACAGAACTGGAGACTCAGTTGTCTTTAAAGGAACAAGATGGGAATTTGTCAAATGGCAGACCTACAGAAGTTTGAACTATTATCAGGAAAGCTTACAAAGCAAGGGACTGATTTTTGGATACATGGAGACTTGGATATTAGTTTTATATTACCTGATGTGAAAGCTGGAGGGGCCTTTCATTCTACAAATTAGAAGAGAGGGAAAAGTGACTTATTCAAAGTCACATAGCTAGAAGTAATAGAACCTGAACTGAAACCCAGGGTTTATGATCCAAGTTCTGGCCTAAGAAGTTTAATTTCAGCTCTGTTATTAGTTAGCTACATGTTTGAGTAAGTCCCTTCTTCTTTCTGGGACTCAGTTCCCTCATTGGTGAAATAAGAAAGCCAAGCCAGGTGATCTCCAAGGTTCCTTTTAGCTCTAACAAACCATGGCTCTATAATGTTGGGAAGGGGAAAGAGGAAAAAAAACAAGCATTTATTGAGTGCCTATTGTGTGTCAGGCACCAAGCTAAATACTTTACGAATATTATTTCTTTTGATCCATCTACTATGAATCATTTATGATGAGTGGTGAAATAATCGATTGCATATTATTTCTGTATGAAAGCAGCTATTATTCTTTAGATATATCTTTTCAAACAGAAAGAGTACAATACAAGTGGTGTTTATGCCCAAGAAGTTGGTCAATATTAATTATAGATGAAAATGCCCAGAAGATAAATCCAAATTCATGAGAGAATGCCAAAAGATATTTGCAAGGCAGTCAGTTAACAAGCATTTATTAAGTATTCACTATATGCCAGGCATCTTGCTAAATTCTGGGGATACAAAGAAAGAAAACAAACAAACAAAAAAAAATCCCTGCCCTCGAGGAGCTCATATTCTAATGAGAGAGACAAACATGCAACCAATAGATGAGATATGAATTCAGTAGAAAGAAGCTATTTTATAGAAAAAAATCTGCATTTGATCATGCCTTTAGGTGCTGAGAATGGTGAGCAGCAGGCAGTCAGTTTCACATGAAACTTCATTTCACATAGCAATTTTAGAAGCAGAGTCACTTTTCATTGGCCTCCAGGGCTTGTGGGTTTGACAATGTAATGCTCTGCGGATATTGTTGGAGGAAATATTTGAGTCACCTTGAAAGAGGGAATGAAGAAGCAGGTATAATTCATTCACACTTTCGTCCACTTCCCCTAAATCTTACTGCCAGCCTCTATCTAACCTGTAATGAGATCACAAGGGTGATTTCCATACACAGGTTGGTGAATGGACCTTTACTCTCATTGCTCCCCACAATACCACAGACTGCTCCTTCCCTCTACCCACTACCCACTATCCACTGCCCAGTAAGTGAATTTTTTTTCCTATCAAACATGTCCAGGACTATCCTTTCCTTTAACTTTTATCAGAGACCTTCCCCACACCTGAAATGGTCCTCCTTCATGCAGCCTTCTCAAATCAGTTTTCTTGTCTTCTACTTTTTATTGCACTTTTTGGGGAGTACCACTTAAGTATTTATCATCTACTTTGTATATGTGTCCTTCCTTCTTTCTATTGGCACTAATAACAATTCCTATTTCCATAGCACCTTAAGATTTACAAAGCTTTTTCCTCACAACTGAGGAATTGCCCCATTTTACAGATGATAAAGCTGAAGCTCAGAGAGATATAAATGATTTTCTTATAGATATACTGCTCATCAGCAAAGGCAGGATTCAAATTCAGGTTTTCTGATTCCAAGTTCTACCATCTCACTGTTACATCATTGTACTTCTACCAGATTATAAACTTCATGAGAGTGAAAACTATCTTTTATTTATCTTCCTTCACTCCTCAGGGCTTGATATCATTCTCTGCACACAGCAAGTATCAAGAAAAGTTAAGTGAATGGAGTTGATTTTGTTGACAAAGCATAATAGTTATTGACATTAACCTAGAACTTTAACATTTTTTTGTTACTTTATATACATTATCTCATTTGACCTATGAAATAAAACTGGGAGAGAAAGGCTAAAGTTGTCACTATTCCAGTTTTATAAGTGATAAAACTGAAGCTGGAAGAACTTAAACTAAATTTATCTAGCACCATCTAGGAAAGATCTGAAAGGAGATTTGAAATCAGGAAAGTCTTTCTGACTCCAACTCAAGTACTATGTAACACTAATGTTCTAATAGAGGATACCAATATTTGTTTAGAAAGAATAAAAGGAAGAAACCACACCAAAAAAAACCCTTTCAAAATAATTTCCAAATTGGTTTGTACCTGCCACTAAATGGATTTCAGAACAAGCCACTAAGGAGATGAATCTGGAACCCAATCAGCATCTCAAACTTCCTCTTTGCTCAGTCAATAGTCTACTTTAGGGTGGTGAGGACAGGAAACACATAAATTGAAATGAATGAATATTTCAAAGGGAAAATAAGACAATTCTAAAAAAAATACATGTAGAAAATAAATAAAAATGAATGATTTGCTGAAGCTTTCCAGGGACCAGAGACATGAATGTATATAGACAGAGCTGCTAGGATTCATGTGCATCATAGTATGTTAGCACTCAAAAGGATCTTAGAGATTATCTGATCTAATCCTCTTATTGTGCAGATGAAAAATCCATTTGTCTAAGAACATTCAGGTAGTAAATTCAGGAAATGAAATGACTTGTCACCAATAACCACAAAAAAGACCTGTCCGGAATTAAAATTTGACCTCAGGTATCCTTGACTCCAGGACCAGCACATTATCCATTGTGCCACCTAGCTGCCTAGGCATTTATCACGTGTCTACTGTGTGGAAGAGGATAAGAAGAGGGAGTGAAAACAGTTTCTGCCCTCAAAGAGATTACATTCTTAGTGGAAGAACCCAACATTTGTGCAAAAAGGTAAATATAATCTATTTGCAGAAGGAATAAAACTCAACTGGGGAAATTGAAAAAGGCTTCCCATAGGAAGTGGCACATGTAATGAACCTTGAAGGAAACAGAAAATTCTAAGAAGCAGAGGCAAGGAAAGAGGGTACCGCTTATGCAAAGATGCAGGCACAGAAGATGGAATGGCAAGCTGAAGCTACAGCAAAAGTAGAGCAGTTTCTCTGAAAACAGTGACTAACTAGAAACAATTTGAAATAGTCCTAGAAAGATAGAAGGATTTGGGTTGAGGAGGTATGAAATCACAAGATAAGGAGTTTGTATTCCTCCCCCCAAAAAAAGTAACAGGGAGCCACTGAGGATTCTCAAGGAAGGGGAGTGATATGGTCAGATTTGTGCTTTAAGTAAATTACTTTGGTAATTTTGTAAAAATAAATAAATAAACAAATTGAAGAGAGGAGAAAATGGAAGCATGGAGATCAGCTGTAGGCCTCTTATAATAGGTCAAATAATAGGTGATGGGGGTTTGGACCAGAGCTGTGGTCATGTAAGTGGAGATGTGAGACATATTGTGAAGGCAGAATCAACAAGCTTGACAATTTGATTGAATAGGAATGGGAGGTAAAGGAGACAGAAGAGTTGAAAATGAATCCAGGGTTATGAAAGTGGAAGAAAAGTAAAATGGTGGCATCCTGAACAGAAATAAAACTTTGAAATAGAAGCAGTTTTAAGAGAAGAGATAATGGGACTGGTTAAAAGGCATTGATTAGAAAATTGATGAAGTCAAGGCAAAGCCCATGATGATGATGATGATGATGATGATGATGATGATGATGATGATTTATTTTGCCATTGGAAAAACAAGATGCTGTATGTTCATTTCAAACTCCAAGGGGCACACACAAATGAGTTCTTTTAGTTAGTGACCCAAGGAGACTTCTGGCTTCTGTTCTGGTGTGATGACTGCTTCCTATTCAGTCAGATGTATATGTGTTTAAATTGAGGGACAAAAAAAGGATTTCTGAAGTTCAACATGGGAGAAATTGAGATTCCTGTTCAATTCCAACCTCCTTCTTTGTTGGACACTTGTTCACTGCTGCTATCCTATCACCAAGAGCAACTGCATCTTAGAGCCAGCCTGTTATGGTTTCATGTAAAAACCACTGGAACTGAAGTCAGAATATCTGAAGGTTCAAATCCCAACTCTCCTTCTAGTCACACATTTGTGTTGTATGACTATTCAAACAATTTCACCTCTCTGGACTTCAGTTTTCTATCTATAAAACAGAGGTATTTATACTTACACTATTTGCTTCCATGGGATGTTATGAAGAAAATAAGCCTTCAAGCACTATATAAACATATAAGTGCCTATCCAAACATAAGTTATGAGAACTGATGTTACTCAACCCTGGTTAGCCTACCATGAACTGGAACATCTTATCACTGGCTTTCCTTCTCAGGTTCTATGAATGCTATGGTCTGTTTGAAACAACAACAACATGACCATATTTAGCCATTTTAAGAAAAGCATCATCCGGCCCATCAAATGTGGTTAAGATCCACCCATACATTTGGTCTGACCTTCTCCATCACACAGCCCTCATCACAGACTGGCACTCTGACAATACAATGTAGGAAGTAGCTCAAATTTGTCTCAGGTGCTTGTCCATTTCTTTGTAATGTACCACATTCTTTATTCTTTCTTCCTATCTTTCTTTCTTCCTATCAACTTTCTGCCCTTACCAAATATCCCTTGCTCTTACTTGGCCCAAGGCAAAATATAATTCCATATTCCTTCCTCCATTTCTTTTCTTATCCCTCATCAAAACTGTTTTTCATATGAAAAAGATTTATTCTTTCACTATCTTCTCAATAACCACTTGGCTTCCTGGACCAGAAACCATGCCCCTAAGAATTTTACCCTTTCAATTCTAGAACTCCTACTCTGAGACCCCTGACTCTTAACAGGTGAGAGCCCCTCACATGTGTGGGGCCCTCTATCATGCCAATTGCTCCAGGCATATTTCACTTATTTTAAAAAATCCTATTTTATTTTATTTTCAGCTCTGAATTCTCTCTCCCACCAAAACAAGTCCATCACAAAAATATTTGATAAAGCAAAAACAATCTTCACGTTAGTCATGTCAAAGGAAAAGAAAAAGCAAAAATCTGTAATCTGTGCTCATTCAGTTTTCCTTTTAGAGGCAGATGCCATGTTTCATTGTGAATCCTCTGGAATTATGTTTGTTCATGGTGCCCATCAGTGTTCCTAAGTCTTTCAAAATTGTCCTTATAAAGCTGCTATCCTTCTCTTGATTCTGTTCAGTTCACTTTGCATCAATTCATAAAGGTTTTCATACATTTCTCTGAAATGATCCCCTTCACTAGTATCTTATCACATTTCATATCTCATAACTTGTCCAGCCATCCCCTATATGTTTTACTTAACTCCCCTGACATGTTATTTCCAGATGTCTTTCCACTTCAAGCTCAATCTCTACCTTCACCCAAAAGTTTGGAATGAACATTAATAGCAATAGCAGACAAATCATTTTAATCAGAAAGTACATTAAAAAAGAATAATATGCCTTAAACATAGAAAGGTAGACTGAAAACAGGTTGTGAAGGACTTTAAATGTTAAATAGAAAAGTTCATACCTTACCCTGTAGAGGAAAGAGGGCTCTAGAACTGCTCTCCTGGGAAACTGCTAAAGTAATCTGTGACAATGTGATAACGTTTCTCAGGTACCATATTTTCATGCATTCTAGAAAGAACATTTATGGTATAATTGAAGTAGGAACAGACTGGAGGCTAAGAAACCTAGATCCTAAACCTAGTTCTGCATTTTCTAGTTGGATGACATTGAGCAAATTACTTCTAATTTCTGGGCCTCAGTTTTCTCATTTATAAAATGATGGGGTTGGTGGGAACAGATACAATCTAATGGTCCTTCAAATTCTTGGATCTTGATAGTACAAATTTAAAATAAAAAAAACACTATCAAGTACTATTTTGGAAGTCAACCACAATGACAAATCATTCTCATCCCTGATATATGAAGTTCATGTCATATAAGAATTAGTTGAAGGAACTGGGGATGTTTTTTACTCAGAGAAGAGAAAGGACTTAATACCCGTCTTCAAGTATATAAAGACTTATCACCTGGATGATTTGATGTGGTTTCTTCTCTCTTCTTCAAAGGGCTGATCTAAGAACAATGGGTCAGTGTTGCAAAAAGGCAGATATATGTATGATGTAAGTAAAAATTTCTGAAGGACTAAAGCTAAATAAAAGTAGAATGTTCTTTGTTTCCCTTCACTGGAGTTCTTTAAGCAAAGGCTACATAAGCATGTCAAGGCTTTTGAGGTCATTTAAACTCAAGTTCACACTAGACTAAATGGCCTCTGACCTCCTCCAGTTCAGGTTCTGTGAACATGTGATCAAAGATTCATAAATGAAAGAGATCTCAGAATTTATTTAATTCTATCCCCTGATTTTACAGTTGAGGAAAAAGGAGGTCAGGAGAGGCCATAAGGGATCATCAAGATCACATCAGTATAAGAAACAGAGCTGAGATTTGAATCCAGATTTACTGTCTCCAGGTAAACACCTGGCAAGCAGATGGGGGAAATAATTTGAATCAGGATGGTCTGAACTTTGATCCCTTGAAATCATTCCATATGATGGAATTTTGGGTACCAATGATTGGTTTGTTGGGGAGCTATTTGGGGACCAGGAAGGCCTTCCTACAGTCATTGATCATGCCAAGTTGGCAACTGACTCCTCATGGCCTTAGCTGTCATTCAGCAGGTCTATAATCTAGCTGGGAGTGAGGAAAAACAAAACTCAGCTTCCCTGACCTCCTCCAGATGATGTTTCCTCCTTCCTGTATAGCTATTACCAAGTGTGAGATCTCTCTCAGTGGCAGGATCCCATTATGAATGTCAGGAGTGGTCTTCATTCCTGCAAAGCATATTCTCTGCCAAAGTCTTTTATGAAGACAGAAACCAACTAGAAATTAAGTCTATTACTATCAGTGGGCTTCCTTTTATGCCTGCCTTCACACATGCTGCTGTCAATAAGATGGCCCACACCCAATGAACTTGATTGGATAAAATGCCTTTAATCCTTGGTTGTTATCCTAATGGTCCATGTTGAAAGCTTGAGTAGTTGAAGGCTGTAGTCTAGATAAGCCTATTCTTTTTTTTTTTAACCCATCAGCTACTCTCTTTCAGAAATAATTTCTTCATCTATGTGTCAAACAGCCTACAAAACACATAGTGACTTTTGGAGTCTCATTCAGTGCAATTTACAATTACTTTAAATGGACACAGTTGAATTTCTTGTAAATCAGGCTTGCCAGACATGTCTATTGAGCTAGATATGCTATTTTAATAATTCTAGTGGTTAACACTATTTCTCCCTTTTCTTCCCTTCCCTCTCCCCATTAATTTATATTTAGTGTAACTACATTTCTCAAAGATATAGGAATACAACAAAATCATCTTTAAAAAAGAGGAAAAATATAATAATAAAAAAAGTTCAGGGCCAGGATTAAATCTCTGTAAAAACAGCTCACAGTTTTTGTTGTGTGGTTTCTAAATTGAGAAGTCTGGACATGCTTGAAGACCTTAGCAAAATTGGGAAGTGGGTGACAGAGCATGCTGGTCTACTGTTCTTCCTGACTCCTTGAAGTGAGTATTTTCCAATGCTCTATTCTTGTCTCCATTCTCTTCTCTCGCCATACACCATCCCTTTACAATCTTATTCCCAAGCCTTCAGTTTTTCCTATGATGCAAATAGCTTCAATTGTTCCCTTTATGAAGATGACTCCCAGATATGTATCTCAAGCCCTGGCCTCTCTCCTAAGATAAAGACCTACATCTGAAACTGTCAACAGGATATTTTCACCTTGATGTCTCACTGACACCTCAAACTGAACATGTCCCTAACTGAGCTCATTACTTATCCCTCTCTACTCCATACCAGCTGCTCCTTCTGATTTCATTATTTCTATCAGTCTTACCACTCCTTACCCAATATTCTAGATTCAAAACCTTGTGGGGGCTTTCAAATCTAATCAGTAAAACTTTCATCAGTTTTACTTTCTAATGATAATAGTAATAGCAATAATAAGCATTTTGTGGCAATTTAAAAATTTTAAATTATTTTACTAGACAATATCTGTTTATTCTACTTATTTACACTGCTGGGCAGTTAGGTGGCCCAAAGGATAGAGTGAAGATTAGAAGTAGGAAGATTCATGTTTATAAATTCAAGTAGCTATGTGATTTTGGACAAGTCACTCAACTGTATTTGCCTCAATTTTCTCATATATCAAATGAGTTGGAAAACGAAATATCAAACTACTCTTGTAACTTTGCCAAGAAAACCCATATGGGGTCATGAAAAATTAGACATAACTGAACAGCAAAATTTCCTTTATCACTTACCTAGTAAGACTCTAATTATGATCTACTAAAAACTTCTAATAGATCTTCTGATCTCCATCTTTCTCCTCCAATCTACCCTTTGAATGTCTAACTACCTGCTGTAGGTTTCATCACATAAGTATTGCTGAAAATTCTGTCTCCCCACTATCTCAAGAATAAAGTTCGTTTTCATCCTTTCTTCCTAACTTCAAAGATCTATGCGATCTAGGAGCACCTTAAATCTCATGCACAACCGCAGAATCTCAGAACTAGAAGGAACCTTGATGACTATCTTATCCAACCTATACCTGAAAAAGAATCTTCTCTACATCACTGTGGATAATTGGTCCTCCAATTTTTGTTTGAATGCTTCCAATGAAGAAGAACCCAGTACCTCCTGAGATAGCTGTTTCCTTTTTTGGACAACCATCACTGGTAGAAAGTTTTTCCTTCTATCAAACCTAAATTTGCTTCTTGGCATTTTTACCCACTGTTCCTAATTCAGCTTTGTGTGGCCAAGCAGGCTAGATTCTACAATATTGTCAAATTAGACCCTTACATGTCACTATCTTCTCTAAACACTCAGTGTTATAATGTAGAAAAGTAAGGTTCAAGAATGGAATAGCCCTTGATAGTCAGATTAGTAAACTGCAAAAGGAGCAAGAAAAGCAGGAAGCAATTGAGTATAGGAATTTAGCAAAAACAAGAAAAAATCATATTCTTTAATATTTTTTCCTTGGTATCATAAAAGTAAGATGATTGTTTTCTATCCTCTTACAAAGTCTGCTCAACATTGTTTCTATTTCCCTTTTTATAGCTCAGATAGGTTTAGTTGAACAATTACTATGCCATTGTAACTGGTTATTCTAGCAAAAGTAGCCATAATTTTTGGAGGAGGTGAAGCACCTTCTGAAGCACCAATGGACAATGTGACAAAAGGAAACTTCAGGGCAGAGACAAGATGGTGGAGTAAGGTGAGCATCATCACCAAGATCTCCTATCACACTTCTCTAAACAACTTTAAAAAGCATGTCAAACTGAATTCTGAGAGGGATAACCAACAAAAAGTCACATTGAGTCATTTTTTACTTCCCAGGGCAGCTTAGGAGGATAAAAAGGGAGGTCTCCAGACACTGCAGTGGGAGCTGGCTAGATTATGGCAGAAGTGCTACATGGTATGTGCCTTGGAAACATTCGCAATAGTGATCACACTATGTATGCATCATACCCAGGAAAGCTAAAGAGATAGAAATAAGATTCAGGGGACCACTATATCAGTCCTGGGTACTGGACTGGGTGCAATTTAGCCACTGTGCCCATTACACATTTCCAGGTGGATAGAAATATCACAGTCATGAAGGAAAAAGGATTCTTCCTGGATAAGAACCATAGTGCAGACCAGGATGGCAGTGAAACTCGCTTCCAGATCACATTGAAAGCAACCAAAAATGTATAGGCACTCAGACCTGACTGTGAGAGCAGTAGGATATAAAAGCCAAAAAATCAGGCCAGCCATTACCCTTACTTCTGAGTAGAGCCCAATTCTAACATCAAATTCAAAGTCCAGAAAATAGCTTAGGAAAACAAGCAAACAACAGCAAAAACAACAAAAGAACCATGGACATCAATAGTTAGTATCGTAACAGGGAAGCTCAAGACACAAACTTAAAGACTTAAAAACATGTACAAGCAAAGCCTCAAAAAATCCGGATTAAACCAAGTCTAACAAGAATTCCTAGATGAGTTCAAAAAAAAAAGATTTTAAAATACAGCAAAAAAAGTGTAAAGTAAATGGCAATGGTAGAGGAGAAATTGGGAAAAGAAATAGAACATGCAATAAAATTATGGAAAGAATAATAACAGCTTGGTAAAAAATACAAAAATATTGAAAAAAAAGCCTTAAAATTCAGAACTGGTCAAACAGTAAGAGAAATCAGTTAAGAAAAAGTTCCTTAAAAATTAGAACTGGTCAAGTGGAAGCTAAGAGAAAATTCAGGCAACATTTTCCCAGAATGCCTTGGGTGTCCTACTGGATCAGCATAATCAACTTTTGGAGTAAGAAGGGATTGGATTACTCTCAGCCCATGTGGACACTTGGACTTCATTCACTTTTCTAATCTACAAAATTTTGTACATCTGCCAAATCCCAAGTATTGTTTATGCTAAGAGAAATTCTCAGAAGGTTCACTGCAAGAAGCACCATCTTATGAATTCTCTTCAAGATAGGTTTTAGACACACTGAGTGGAGGTACTTTCACCTGTTGGAAGGGTATTCAGTACAAGTATATGACAAGTTAAGGCCCATTGGGGATGGGATGGGATATGATTAAGATCCTATAGTTCACCTGCATATTTTTTTTTACAGAGGGCCATTCCACCTTCCTTACCTCTTCTTGCTGATCTTAAAAGATGGACTGGCTACATCTTTAAAAGCTTCAAGTTTGGTCATTTGGCAAGTCAAACAGGCTGAGATTCAAAAAACTTTTAATATTATAACTCATATCTCACATGTGGTTTTTCAGATGTGAAGATCATTCCACAGAGGACAAATACAACAAAAGTCTGGGGAAGATATGCTTGTGTCCCCCAAAGCAAAACAGCACCATTCTGAAATAGGGCTAGTCAGAGCACAGATTGCCTGCTAGTCATGGAAAAATAAGCCTCCATAGACTCTCTCACCTTTCACCAGATGAGGACATACCATTATGTCTCAGACTGTTGTGTTCTGTCAAGACTTGGTCTCAGAATATAATTGCCTTAATATATTTTGTCTGTCTACTTGAAAACTATTCAAGGAAAATGCCTGTTTTTTTAACTCAATTACCTATTGTTTTTTGTACTTCTATGGTCACATACTTGTAACAACAAAGTGACAAGAACAAAATAAGAAAGTTCAATTGTAATTTTTTTCTCTGGGAAGAAAGTGCTAGCCACCAAAGATGAGATTTCATTTGCTAAATGCAATTATTTGATAATAAGAGCAACTTCCACATATAACTACTATATGCCAGTAAAAAAAAATAACATTATTCTGTAAAGTGCTAACACTTTATAAAAATCTCATTTGATCCTTACAACAATCCTTGGAGGCATTGTTAATCCCAGTTTTGCATTTGGGGAAACTGAGGCAAGTAGCATTTCAATGACTTTCCTAAGATTACCCAGTGTCTGAAGCTAGATTTTTTTCCTTTTAAACATATTTCCATATTTATCATATCATACAAGAAAAATCAGACCAAAGGGGGAAAACCATAAGAAAGAAAAAGCAAGCAAAGAAGGAGAAAAGGGGAAAATACTATGTTTTGATCCACATTCAGTTTCATGGATCTCTCTCTGGAAAAGGATGGCTCTTTCAATCCCAAGTCTATTGGAATTGCCTTGAATCACTGCACTGTTGAAAAGAGCCAAGTCCATCATAGTTGATCATCACATAATCTTGTTGTTACTGTGTACAGTATTCCTGTGGTTCTGCTTGCTTTATTCAGCATCGGTTTATCTAAGTCTTTCCAGGATTTTCTGAAATCAGCCTGCTTATCATTTCTTATAGACCAATAATATTCCATTACATTCATTTTCCATAACTTATTCAGCTAGTTCCTTACCGCCCCAATAAAGAGTTGCTATAAACATTTTTGTACATGTGGGCCCTGTCCTCTCTTTTATGATAATTTTGGGATTCAGACTCAATAGTGACACTGTTGGATCAAAGAGTATGTACAGTTTGATAGTCCTTTGGATACAGTATCAAATTGTGATGAAATATTTGAACTCAAATTATCCTTGACTCCAAGCCCAGCATTCTATCCTCTCTACCACCTAGTTGCCTAATGCCCAGATAAAGGATAAGCATAGGAGGGCTATCTTTGTTGTTCTAGCAGATTAATTTGCCATTTTGTTTTCCAATATTGGAGGTAGCAGGGCATATTAGAAAGAACATTGAACTTGGGAGTGATACTTACTAATTATGACTGCTGGTCAGTCACTTATCCTTTCTGAACCTCAGTTTACTTATCTGTAAACAGATACTAATTCCTGTAGTCTTTAAATCATATTGCTCTTATGAGGAAAGTATTCTTCATACTGTAAAGTGTCATATTACTACTACGTTATTTTTTCTCTCTCATCACTTCATCCATTTTTTTCAGAATGTACTTAATTGACTGACTGCAGATAAATAAGAATCAAACAGTGAAGTGGATTTGGTCTTTTCAAAGGAATAAACACATCCTCATGCTAGGAGGAATCCAATACATCCCAGGGCTAGATCCCCTCTATTTAATATGATGGACCAATTCTCATGGTGTCAAGGTACTGGGTAGAGCTTTATGAGTAGGGATATATCAAGACTGGTGACTTTGTGACTTCATTAAATGGACAATATGCAAATGTGGGATGAATCTATTACTGCTTGGTGAATTATACTCCTTCCCTTTCTCATATGGAAAAATCTAGATCCCCAGCTGGTACATACTTTATATTGGCAAAGGTTATCAATAGTAAAAGAAGAGAGCCCAAAGAATTACAGGCCAGGCAAAAATGGAATTTCAATTTTCCAGATGAGAGCTACGAAGAGATTCAAGATGGCAAAGTAGAAACAAGGCAAGACTAGTGTACTTTACAGTAGGCTCTCAAATCAAGGTTGTGGTTGACAAACATTTGCTAAAACCAAACATTTGTTCCAGTAAACACATATTTATTTGTGCCCATACCTATAGCCCATACATTTGTTTTGGTTCAATGTTTTTCTTTGCCTTTTCAAACTCCTTCAGAATAGAAACATGTGTTTGTTAAATGGAAACAAACAATGGTTTGTTTTTGGGTCTGGAGGGGCACCCAGATGTTCCTGGCATCTATTCCCCTGGGCCAGCTGCTGGTCAACTGGCTCATGGTGGAAACATCCGCTAGAAAGTCTGGACAGTGGAATTGACACATATTCTCTTTAAAAAAATGTGCTTTTGGCACAACTCCATGATAGAGGGGAAATGACCCCCACAGACACATATGGAAAAGCTTGGAAAGGCCATACAAAGGGATAAATTAGAGACTAGGGCAAGATGAATAGAAAGAAAGGAAGCAAAAACATTCATAAGGCAAACTGGGGCAAGTCCACATACAAAGCAACCCTGACCTGGAATCTGAAATAAACAGGGAATAAATGATTGGATTTAAGATTATGGTCAAGTTAGTTAATAAAATTAGTATGGTAGTTGACACTGGAATAGCAGAACATCTGTGGAATTTAAATTTTAAGTCCATTATTTAAATTCAAAAATAAACAACATTATTGACAATAATGACAAAGCAGAGGGAGCATGAAATAGTAAAAAGAATAATATACTTGAAGTTAGGAAAAATCTGGCTTCAATTTCTACTCAAAAGCTATGTGAATAGGAGCAAGTTAACCTTTCTGTGCCTCATTTTCTCAGCTGTAAAGCAATGATAACAATACCTCTAGGTATTATCACAGAGGATCATATGTTTGACAATATATTTGTCAACATTTTTGAAAATTTTAAATATTGTATAATTAAATTATAAATTAAAATTTAAGCTTTTATTAGAGAAGAAATCAAGAAAAAGTCCCATAGAACCAAGAGAACAATATAAGTAATATAAATTATAAAAACAACTCTAAAGGCAGCTAAACTTAGATTACTTACAATGACTGATCTTTGTTCTGGGGAACAGATGAAGATGCCTACTTCCCTGCTGTTGCTGAAGAGCTTAGAGACTGTGATAGCAGGACTACATATACTGTAAGATGAAGGGTTGTGTATGGGTTTTTTCCAATTGATTTTGCTTCTTCTTGTCTTTTTCTGGTTATAAAGGTGGGTTCAATTGCAAGATAATATTGACATATTATCCTGGGGCTCTGTCCTGTCGTCTCTTCTTTTTTTTCCTCTATACTTATCTTTTTTTTTTTAATAAAGCTTTTTATTTACAAAACATGAGTGATTTTTCTACATTGACCTTTGCAAAAAACTTTTTTCCCCCAAGCTTTTCCCCTCCTTCCCCCTACCCCCCACCCCTACATGACAGGTAATCTAATACATGCTAAATAGGATAAATTATATGACAAATACAATACATGTATACATATCTACACAGTTATCTTACTGCACAAGAAACATCAGATCTAGAAAGAGAAGAAGAAAAAACAACCTAAGAAGGAAAACAAAATGCATGGAAATATTCACAGAAAGTGTTAAAATGCTGTGTTGTGGTTCACACTCAGTTCCCACAGGCCTTTCTCTGGATGTATATGACTATCTTCATCGCTGAACAATAGGAACTGGTTTGAATCACATCATTGTTGAAGAGAACCATGTCCATCAAAATTGATCATCGTATAGTCTTGTTGCTGTGTATAATGTTCTCCTGATTCTGCTGATTTCACTCAGCATCAGTTCATGCAAGTCTCTCCAGGACTCTCTGAAATCCTCCTGTTGGTCATTTCTTACAGAACAATAATATTCCATAATATTCATATACCATAATTTATTCAGCCATTCTCCAATTCATGGGCATCTTTTCAATTTACAGTTTCTTGCCACTACAAAAAGGGCTGCCACAAACATTTTTGCACACGTGGGTCCCTTTCCCTCCTTTAAAATCTCTTTGGGATATAGGCCCAGTAGAAACACTGCTGGGTCAAATGGTATGCACAGTTTGATAACTTTTTGAGCATAGTTCCAAATTGCTCTCCAGAATGGTTGGATCCGTTCACAGTTCCACCAACAATGTATCAGTGTCCCAGTTTTCCCACATCCCCTCCAACAGTTATTATTATCATTTCCTGTCATTTTAGCCAATCTGACAGGTGTGTAGCGGTATCTCAGAGTTGTCTTAATTTGCACTTCTCTGATCAATAGTGACTTGGAGCACCTTTTCATATGACCAGAAATAGTTTCAATTTCTTCGTCTGAAAATTGTCTGTTCATATCTTTTGACCATTTATCAATTGGAGAATGGCTTGAATTCTTATATATTTGAGTCAATTCTCTATATATTTTAAAAATGAGGCCTTTATCAGAACTTTTGGATGTAAAAATATTTTCCCAGTTTACTGCTACCCTTCTAATCTTGTCTGCATTCATTTTGTTTGTACAAAAACTTTTTAACTTGCTATAGTCAAACTTATCTATTTTGTGATTAATGATGACCTCTAGTTTTTCTTTGGTCACAAATTCCTTCCCCCTCCACAGGTCTGAGAGGTAAACCATCCTACATTGTTCTAATTTGTTTATAATATCATTCTTTATGCCTAGATCATGAATCCATTTTGACCTTATCTTGGTATTTGGTGTTAGGTGTGGGTCAATGCCTAATTTTTTCCATACTAGTTTCCAATTATCCCAGGAGTTTTTGTCAAATAGTGAGTTTTTATCCCCCAAACTGGGATCTTTGGGTTTATCAAACACTAGATTACTATTGTCATTGAGTATTTTGTCCTGTGAACCTAACCTATTCCACTGATCCACAACTCTATTTCTTATCCAGTACCAAATGTTTTTGGTGACCACTGCTTTATAATATAGTTTTAGATCTGGTACATCTAGGCCATCCTCATTTGCATTTTTCATTAATTCCCTTGAAATTCTTGACCTTTTGTTTTTCCAGATGAATTTTGTTGTTATTTTTTCTAGGTCAGTTAAATAATCTCTTGGGAGTTTGATTGGTATAGCACTAAATAAATAGATTAGTTTAGGTAGTATTGCCATCTTTATTATATTTGCCTGACCTATCCAAGAGCACTTGATGTTTTTCCAATTGTTTAGATCTGACTTTATTTGTGTGGAGAGTGTTTTGTAGTTTTGCTCATATAGATCCTGACTTTCCCTTGGCAGATATATTCCCAAATATTTTATACTATCGATAGTTATTTTGAATGGAATTTCTCTTTGTATCTCTTGCTGTTGCATTTTGTTGGTGATGTATAAAAATGCTGATGATTTATGTGGATTTATTTTGTATCCTGCAACTTTGCTAAAGTTGTGGATTAATTCTAATAGTTTTTTAGTTGATTCTCTAGGGTTCTCTAAGTAGACCATCATATCATCTGCAAAGGGTGATAATTTGGTTTCGTCATGACCTAGTCTAATTCCTTTAATCTCTTTTTCTTGTCTTATTGCCAAGGCTAGCATTTCTAATACAATATTGAATAGTAATGGTGATAGTGGGCAACCTTGTTTCACCCCTGATCTTATTGGGAATGGTTCCAGTTTATCACCATTACATATGATGCTAGCTGATGGTTTTAAATAGATGCTACTGACTATTTCAAGGAAAAGTCTATTAATTCCTATACTCTCTAATGTTTTTAATAGGAATGGATGTTGGATTTTATCAAATGCTTTTTCTGCATCTATTGAGATTATCATATGTTTTTGTTAATTGGGTTATTAATATAGTCAATTATGTTAATAGTTTTCCTAATATTGAACCATCCCTGCATTCCTGGTATAAATCCTACTTGGTCATGGTGTATTATTCTGGGAATGATTTTCTGTAATCTCTTTGCTAATATTTTATTTAAGATTTTTTGCATCAATATTCATTAAGGAGATTGGTCTATAATTTGAATCTCTGTTTTTGTTTTACCTGGTTTAGGTATCAGTACCATGTCTGTATCATAAAAAGAGTTTGGTAGGAGTCCTTCATTCCCTATTTTTTCCGAATAGTTTATATAATATTGGAGTTAACTGTTTTTTAAATGTTTGGTAGAATTCACATGTAAATCCATCTGGTCCTGGGGATTTTTTCTTCGGGAGTTGATTAATGACTTGTTCTATTTCTTTTTCTAAAATGGGACTATTTAAGTAATTTATTTCCTCTTCTGTTAATCTGGGCAATCTATATTTTTGTAGATATTCCTCCATTTCACTTAGGTTATCAAATTTATTGGCATACAGTTGGGCAAAGTAACTCCTGATTATTGCTCTAATTTCCTCTTCATTGGTGGAAAGTTCTCCCTTTTCATTTTTGAGACTAACAATTTGATTTTCCTCTTTCCTTTTTTTAATTAAATTAACTAGAGGTTTATCTATTTTGTTGGTTTTTTATAAAACCAACTTTTAGTTTTATTTATTAATTCAATAGTTTTTTTACTTTCAATTTTACTAATCTCTCCTTTTATTTTTAGGATTTCAAGTTTGGTATTTGATTGGGGGTTTTTAATTTGTTCTTTCTCTAGCTTTTTTAGTTGCAAGCCCAATTCATTGATTTTCTCTTTTTCTATTTTATGCAAGTAAGCATCTAGAGATATAAAATTTCCCCTTATTACCGCTTTGGCTGTATCCCACAAATTTTGGTATGTTGTCTCATTATTGTCATTCTCTTGGATGAAATTAGTAATAGTGTCTGTAATTTGCTGTTTCACCCATTCATTCTTTAGGATAAAATTATTTAGTTTCCAATTGGTTTTTGGTCTATTTTCTCCTGGCCTTATATTGCATGTGATTTTTATTCCATCATGATCTAAAAAAAATACATTTATTATTTCTGCCTTCCTGCATTTGATTTTGAGGGTTTTTGTGTCCTAACACATGGTCAATTTTTGTATAAGTTCCATGGACTGCTGAGAAAAAAAGTAACTCCTTTCTGTCTCCATTTAATTTCCTCCTAAGATCTATCATACCTAACTTTTCTAACATTTTGTTTACCTCCTTAACTTCTTTCTTATTTATTTTGGGTTTGATTTATCAAGTTCTGAGAGAGGGAGGTTGAGATCCCCCACTATTATAGTTTTGCTGTCTATTTCTTCTTGCATCTCTCTGAACTTTTCTTCTAGGAATTTCCATGCTATACCACTTGGTGCATATATGTTTAGTATTGATATTGCTTCATTATCTATGGTACCCTTTAGGAAGATATAATTTCCTTCTTTGTCTCTTTTAATTAAGTCTATCTTTGCTTTTACTTGGTCTGAGATCAGGATTGCTACCCCTGCTTTTTTTTGTTCACCTGAAGCATAATAGATTCTGCTCCAGCCTTTTACCTTCACCCTGTATGTATCTCTATGTTTTAGATGTGTTTCTGGTATACAACATATTGTTGGATTCTGGTTTTTAATCCAGTCTGCTCTCTGCTTCTGCTTTAAGGGAGAGTTCATTCCATTCACATTCACAGTTAAAATAACTAATTCTGTATTTTCTGCCATCTTATTTACCCTAGCTTATGCTTTTCTCTTTCTTATCCCCTTTCCCTCCTCCCTACTATTTTGCTTTTGATAACCACTTCCCTCAAACAATCCTTCCCCTTTAGAGCCCCACCCACCTTTCCCCCTTTCCCTCCTGTTTCCTTATAAGTACATCTATTATTCCCTCAGAGCCAAATCTGATGAGATGGAGATTAACCCGATTCTCAGTCCCCTCCCTTTTTTCCCCTCAATCATTATAGATTTCCTTTGCCTCTACATGTGATGTAATTTTCCTTATTTTACCTCCTTTTCCTCTTCTTCCAGTGTTATCCCTTTTCTACCTCTAATTTCTTTTTCAGTTTATCATATCATAATAATCATAAAATCACAATAATCATATCATAATAATCATAAAATCACAGTAATCATATCATAATCATAATGTAATAATAGATTCATAAAATCAACCCTCATTCTATAAGTATAACATAAATATAGTTCTCAAGAGTTTTTTTTTTCTTATCACCTTTTTATGTTTCTCTTGTGTTCTGTGTTTGTAGATCAATTTTTTTGTTCAGTTCTGGTCTTTTCAGTAGAAATAGGTGAAATTCTCCTATATCATTGAATGACCATCTTCTTCCCTGGAAGATAATGGTCATTCTAGCTGGGTAACTTATTCTTGGTTGTAATCCAAGTTCCTTTGCCTTTCGGAATATCTGATTCCAGGCCCTTCAATCCTTCAAAGTAGAAGCTGCTAGGTCCTGTGTGATCCTAATTGTGGCTCCCCGATATTTAAATTGTTTCTTTCTGGCTTCTCGTAATCTTTTCCTTGGTATGATAGTTCTGGAATTTAGCCACGATATTTCTGGGGGACTTAATTTTTGGGTTTCTTTCAGGAGGTGATCAGTGGATTGTTTCAATAAGTATTTTGCCTTCTGGGTCTAAAATATCAGGGCAGTTTTCTTTTATGATTTCCTGGAAGATAGTGTCTAGGTTCTTTTTTTCATCATGGCTTTCAGGAAGCCCTATAATCCTTAGATTGTCTCTCCTAGATCTATTTTCCAGGTCAGTTGTTTTTCCTAGGAGATATTTCAAGTTTTTCTCTATCTTTTCATTTTTTTTTGTTTTTGTTTGATTCTTGAAGTCTTGATGAGTCATTCATTTCCAATTGTTTGATTCTAATTTTTAATGTCTTATTTTCTTTAGTTACTGTTTTTAGTTCCTTTTGCAATTGACCAACTACATGTTTTTGTTCATTGCATTCTTTTTCCATTTTTTCTATTTTATTTTGCAGTGATCTCATTTCATTTCCCAATGTTTCTTCTAACTCTCTTTTAATATTTTTTATGCAATCTTCAAAGAAAGCCTTGTGACATGGAGACCAGTTTATGTCTCTCTTTGGGGCTTTTTCTAGAGTTGCTTTACCTTTAGGGGCCTCAGGATTTGAAGTCTGTTCTTCCCTCTCTCCATAAAAGTTGTCTATGGTGAGAGCTCTTTTTGGTTTTTTATTCATTTTTTTTAAAGGTGTGAGGTCTGTTTAAGGCAAAGGTGGGACAGCTGCTTTAATTTGCCCTGGGGCAGTTCTTCTGATTGAGTTATTTCAGGAACTGGGCAGTTCTGCTGATTGAATTATGTCAGGTGCTGGGCAGTTCTGCTTTACTTCATCCTGGGGCAGTTCTACTGATTGAATTATTTCTGGTGCTGATCAGTCCTGCTGATTGATTGATCGCCCTAGGGTGCTGTGTAATGGCAGCTAGGTCTGATGCTCATCAGGGGTTCAGTGGTTCACAATCTACTCCCCACAAAAGGCAGACCCTCCAATCCACCTGCCCACAATCAGGACAGATTGGCCCAAGAGGCCTCCAGAAGACTCCCAGGTGTGTGAAAAGCACAACGCTCCCACTCCTGTTCCGACTCCTGTTCCAGCTCCCTGCTCCAGCTCCCTGCCCTGGTCTCCCTTTGCTGCAGTCTGGGTTCAGCAGACCACCCCCCTGCCCAATTAAAACAGACCTGTTTTGAAGTTCTTCCAGAGTATCTTCTTCTAGAATCGTGTTGTCCTCCAGATATTGTGGATTTTTTTGCTTCAAAAATCAGTCTAGAGGCTTCATATGTTGTTGGTTTGAGGGAAGGTTAGAGGAGGTTACAGAGACTCCTGTCTGACCTCCGCCACCATGGCTCCACCCCTGGAAGTCACTCCTCTATACTTCTCAATTAGCATAGGGGAAATATATATTCTAAAGCTTCTTAAACTGTGGATTGTGACCCCATATGGGGTCACATAATTGAATATAGGAGTTGCAGAATTATGATTTATTATCAGTAAATGTTTGACTTGTATATCTTCTATATACATGGGATCATGTAAAATTATTTCCAGTGAAAAGGGATCATGAATAGAAAAAGTCTAAGAAACCCTGTTCTACATCAGCTTCCACAAGTTCTACTGTCATCTTTATGCAGGTGATTCTCAGGTGGGTATATCCAGCCCCAACCTCTCTCCTGAAGTTTAATTTTTAATCACTAATTGCCTTTTGGACATTATGAATTGAATGCCTAGTAGGCATCTCAAACTCAACAAATTCAAAACAGAACTCATTGTTTTCTCTCCTCTACCACCACCCTCCTCTCTTCTCAACTCTATTTCTCAACACCATCCTCAGAGGCTTTCAATCTCATTGTAATCACCAATTCTTCACACTCATTCATCTACATATCTAATCAGTTGCCACATATTGTCATTTTAACCTTCAAAATATCTTTCCTAAACATCCCTTTCTTTCCACTCACATGTCAGTGCCCTCATAGATGTCCTGAGAGAGAGAGAGAGAATAAAAGAGAAGACCATCTCTATATAAGGCATTATTGAGCATATATATATATATATGTATATATGTATATATATATATGTATATATATTTTAAAAGCCTAATAAGATGTGAGTTGTTATAGAACTGTTTGTTATTATGGGCCTGTAAATCATTTTTCCAAGACTAATTTTTGTTCCCACACGTATGGATCACTCCTTCTGAGCAACACATGCTGTGGGATTGGATTATGCAATAAGTATACATCTTAGAAAAACATAAGGCCTGAAACCAGGAACTCTCTCATGTCATTCCCATGGACAGAGCCAGCCTGTCTTTAGAAGGGACTAGGGAGAGGAAAGGGAGGAGATCAGTTGTGGAAGGACATGTGGGCAGCAGCTAGGCATTGCATATGGAAATACAACAGATTAGGGGGCAGTTTGAAGTTTACAGTGGCCCACAGCCAAGGCCACTTATAGTCTTGTGCCATGCTGAAAGAGTGGAAACTTTGTCAACTACAGAGCAAAATTCCCAGCTAGTTCATGCATGTCTACACTTTACTTATAAATTTCACCTTTATGTTCAATTAAAACAATCTTTCAATCTACTAGAAATGAAAATCCCAGAAGAAAAGGCTAAGAAGTACATCCTGGTGCTAAAAGATAGGAAGTGAACTTCCCTTGTGAATCTTATACTTCTGGTCATCCATAATCCATGAAGCTTTCTCATTTCCATGGACAGGAGTTATTGGGACAGGAATACTCAGGGCCAGGGATTGGAAATGCTTGTGTGTCAAAATCATTGTTATGGCTCTAGTCAATAGTTACTATATTTAGAACAAGGACCTCGGTGGAAAATATGTGATATTATATAGATTTACCATTGGCTATTGACATTTTCATGGATAGGTCATCTCACTGATGGGGGCATTCATTCCATCCATGCAGAACTCATTGTATCACACCTTCTCAGCCTGTGCCCTTTCGTAACCATGTCTTTCCAGAAACTCTCGATAGAGGATCCAACACATTTTTTAAACAATTTCTTCTAGTTCTTTCAGAGAGAGAAAATGAGAGAGAAAACAAAAAGAGAGATAGAGAAAGAGAGGGAAGGAGGGAGGGAGGGAGAGGAGGAAAAGAGAGAGACACAGAGAGAGAAGAGAGAGAAGGAGGAAGGGAGGAAGAGAGAGAGGAAGGAAAGGGAAGGTGGGAGAAGGAGAGAGGAGGGGGGAGGGAGAAAAGGGGGAAGGAGGGGAAATAAGGAGGAAGAGGGGAAAAGGGGAGAAGGAGAAAGGGAAGGGGGAGAGAGAGAGGGGAGAGGGAGAGAGAAAGAATGAGAGAATATGAATGAATACAATTTAGGACATTTTTGTTTATTTTTATTCTGGCTGCATGACTATCTAAGTGATTTGAGGATAGTTACTGAAACTTCCTGTGCCTTAGTTTCCTCATTTTTAAGATAAAGGTATTGGACTAGATTCTCTGGTATTGCTATAACTCCTATTCTAGTTCTGTATGTCTTTGATAATGCCCCCCCACACACACACACTATAATTAATGTCAAATCGTCATTGATAACATGGTGTAACCTATATTCACAGGCCATTATCTTTTACTTGTTCTTGGTGATAATTGTCATTTTTATTTTATTGAGCTGGTGGTACTTCACATTTCACAGCTATCTACCATTACAGAGTGAGACTTTCTGCTGCAAAAAAGAATTTGGGATCACCAAAAAATACTGCAGTTTTCCAAATGTTTTTCATCCTTTGTTTTTGAAAAGGACCAATGACATCATAAGGTTATGTCAGCCTCACTCTCTTTCAAAGTCATTGAAATCCAATGGCAAAGTAAAAATCAGGAAGATGACTGGCAATGGTCAAGGATGCAGTGGATGACCTTGGCTTCTTCTATGTCTGATCAAACTCTAATGGCTCCATAGTTCCCACTTCAGCCACATCCATGGCTATTGGGACAAACATTCTCATGTGCTAATTCTGTCAGGGGAAGTCTTCACATGTTTTCTACCTCTCTGACAGGTTTGAGTTCTATTGGCTACCCTTAATCTGATTTAGCCCAACTGCCCAGATGATTTGCCAGGATGTGGCTGCTGTGCATGCTACAACTTCTTAGAGCCACAGGTGAGAGTTGGGTTAAAGTGGACTCTAAAGGTAAATGAGCAGCCCTGAAAAAAGCTCAGCAAGCCTTCACACCAGTGGTGCTAGTCCTCTCTGAAAAAACCTCAGTTTTCCAAATATGATTCAGTCTAATCTCTTCTTCCTACTTGATTCTGAGCCCAAGTATAAGATCTATCTGCGATTCATATAAATGTTGATAGACTGTGATTTACTGAGGTGGTTATTCCAACACCCATCAGGACAGATCACAAGCCATTCTAGAGATTTTTGTCCATAACTTCCCATAAATCCTCAAGATTTTGGGTTTATATATATATATATATATATATATATATATATACATATATATATATATATGTATATATATATATATATAAACATGAACTTTTTCATGTTACATATTTACATATAATTTTCCATATATTGTCATTGTTTTCCATATATGATCTGATCACCTCCTTTTCTGGTCATACAGGTACTCATTCAATGAAGTTTTTTTTTTTTTTTACAGATTTATTTAGCAAGGTTATTCAAGTTCTTTAGGATTGCTATGTGTTTTCCTATTAACTTTTCAGTCATTTGTAATTTTTATTCTTCTGAAACCATGCTGCTCCTTGTTTAATACACATAAAGTATAAGTAGGAGGATACTGATATTTTAAAAAAATAGCAACAGATTTTGTATTTTGAGATCACTGAAAGATAGGTATGCTAATTCCCAAATTCATTCATTCTACCTCATCTCCTCTTATTTAACTTTGAGCCTATTCATAATTGTCTATCATGAGGTGTATTGTTGAATTAAGACATAAATCTTTCCATTCAACTGCATGATAAACT
Organism: Myrmecobius fasciatus; assembly: GCA_023553655.1. Lineage (NCBI taxonomy): Eukaryota > Metazoa > Chordata > Mammalia > Dasyuromorphia > Myrmecobiidae > Myrmecobius > Myrmecobius fasciatus. The sequence continues at coordinate 9,105 of JAJPUD010001301.1, read as the reverse complement.
AAACAATTGGCATTATTCATAACTTTTGTTTTAACTATGTAGACCAAGAACTGATTCATTTTTTATCACTTTGGGTATTATTGAAGAAGTCCTATAGTATTGTTGTGTTTGATGCAATTGTTACATGTTTTTATTTACAAAAAAGAAATCTAGAGAATTCTACTATTTATAGGGAGTTCTTCTTTTTGAACTCTGCACAGACATGTTCCAAAACAGTAGCAAATGCCTTTAGTGAGAACATGTCTCCCTACTTCATAACTTATTTGATTATAATACTCAGGGGACACAGAATAATTTTACTTCCATGGTCTGATCTGGCATGAACTCTAATGCTCTTCAGGTATACATGAGAGATAGCTTGTTGGAAGAAAGCCCTTAAGAGTATATTTTATTTTATTATCTCAAATGCCTTTTTTGGTAATCAATAATGCTATACACAGTGGGATAAGTGTAATCTTTAAACTTTTCAGTTAATTTTAATTATAAGAATGTGGTCTTCAAAATTTTCTGCAGAAGCTTGCCAGTTCCCTTTTTATGTATTCATCAAGGATGCCTGAAGTGTATAAATCACTGCCATAAAGATTTTATAGAGATGAGAAAATAGGTATAAATGTCAGTAATTGCAGATATCTTCCTGGTCATCATTTTTGATATTAATAGTACCTGTGATATTTGTCATTCTTTTAGAACCATTCATTGTTTCTTAGTGATAACATGAAAAAAAAAAAAGATCCTTGAATGACATTCGATTTGGATCAGCTCCAGCAGGTATTTCTTGTATATGTATTATTTGGTCAAGTCCAACTACTTTTAAAAAAATCATCATCTTAATGTCATTTGAATCGTTCAAATTAAGTACTGAAGTTGTTGAGTTCAAAATAAAGGCCCCTTTATCATTTCTAGAGAATTATTTTCAGATCTCTTCCAATTGACATCTATATCTTGGCTTTCTTCCAATTCTCTTGAGATGAGTTAGTTTAGTTGGATTTAACACAAAGTTTTCTGCAAACTTCTCTTTATCTCTACTGCTTCTGTTGCTTTCTGAGGCAACACTGCTCACTGTCTTTTATTCTACCTCTTACATGATAGTCTATAAATAAGTAAAAGCCATTGACTTCTATATATTTACTCTGCAAGTTGATTAAGTGTTTTCCAATGGCTGTGAAGTCAGAACTCTTTTAGCTTTTTATTATAGCAAATATTTTTACATTGATTAAACCCTAAGAAATGGTGATAATCAGAATGACTATCTTTAATTTTATCTACTTTCCATTTTTCAGACGCAATTTAAGTTGGTTATCAGAACTATAACAACTGTCTGCACTGTCCTTGTATCTTTTTCCTTTTCTCTAATTTAATGCTGATTTTGTCCTTTTTTTTTTTAAACCAGAAGCTATATGACTGTACATAGGGAGTTACTATTGGAATAATTCTCATATCAATAATTGCTAATTATCTGTTATAATAAAGTTCAGCTCATTTTTTGTGTGATGTTTATTGCTCAACATATCAAACACTTTCTAAGCATTTTTTAAAAATAGTATTGATATTAAATATATATTCAATTGATATTGAAATAAAAGCCTTCTTGATTTTTTTGGTCTTCTCCACTTCTTCATTCCTAGCCATAATTTCTCTTTTGTTTTTTGTTATCTTCCTCTGTGACTAACTCCTTATAAAGGTCCCAAAGTACTCACATATGTTGACTTAGTTTGGAGTATCTTATGAAATTCTTCACAGAATTTATTTCTTCATATTCTACAACAAATGTTGGCATGTAGACTACAATTATCTTTATGGTGATCTGTTTGCTTATGTTCATCATATACATAATAAGGCAAGATGACTAAGTGTCTGTCCCATGCAAGACTTTTTTTGCCTTTGGGCACATGATGCAATCAGCTCTGCCAGTTCCTTTATTTTTCTCTCTAAGGAGAACCTTTGAGCTATCCTTCCATTTAGCTGCAACTTCTTTGTGCCTTCAGGTTTTGTAGACAAAATGTTAATATAGATAAGGTTCAGTTCTTCCAGTTATATATCTGTCTACTGAACAAAAATCTCATTTTAAGAATAACAGCATCTTAATCTATAGCATTTATAATTTGGGTTTAGGTATTAATGCATTATCTTAATTGCATGTCAATATTTTCATCCATCTTGTTTTTCTAATATGGATAATTAAAATTAGTCTTTTACACATCACTGAATTTCATTGAGTTCAGATTTCTTTGCCTGACATTCAATACCTTGAATAACAGCACCAACAACTTTTCTAGTCTTATCTCATATAACTCCCCTCTGAATATTCTGTGTATTTACCAAACTAGACTACTCTTTCTCCCTGAGGCACACAATGAACTTGTACACCTCCTTATATTTGTTTAGGGTAATTGCTATGGTCTTTCCCTATTGCATTCTCATAAAACCCAACTCAACTGCCATATCCTTCAGGAAAATTTCTCCCATTGATAACAACCTTCTCCTTATACCTCACTAGCACATTATCTGACAAACTCTCAAATTCACTAATCATGTATTAACACCTATTATAGTCACCTGTGTCAGTGTCCTATCTAGCACTAGACTCTTAAGTTCTAACAGGAATATGTGACTGCTACATTTTGTATCTCCAGGGGCACCTGGCACAGTTGTCTACACCACTGATACTTAGCATGTTTGTAGTCACTGATAATTCAATACTAAATAATCTGTGAATAGGAATAGCTAGATCACTTCACCATTGATGGGGAATACTTCTATAGACTGTGCATGTCCTCTTTATTGACACTGAAAGACTCCTTGAGTAGTATGTGTCTCCCTAAATAACTTTGGTATGTGTTAATAGTCAGAAGAACGCTAAACAAACTAATTTCTATGACTGAATGAGTCATAAAATCATGAATGATCTTAAAATATGCAGGAGATATACCTTGTAGCCTCAAGGTTACATTTTGCTACACTGAGTCACAAACCTTTTTCTTTTTTTTTTTTTTTTTGGTAATCAACAAAAAATGAGCCAGGAAAATGTTATATTCAATATACCTGGGTTTCTATCACCCCCCTCTTTACATATATATATATATATACATACATACATATATATGTGGGTATATATATGTGGATACACACAAATAGAGAGAAATAGATATATAGACATAGATATCTATATAGATGTATAAGACATCTGTATGTGTATAAGCTACTACAATGTGACATTATATAATTAATAAATGAGCTGCTCATAGGAAAGAAATTCAGAGGCAATGAGAGATCAGAACAATACCTTGAGTAGATAGGATCCTAAACCATTTCTAGGGACCAGGATATAACAAAAAGTTAATATACAAGTTCAGTATGGTACTATTGTGGAGGACATGGCCAAATTCTTTAAAAAATTTCATCTTCTGTAAAACATCAGTCCAGAAACTTCAGCTATTTTCCTAGTGATATGACAATGTTATTTTGAGTACAGCAGAATGAGATGACCATGAAATCATTCTATGGAATAATATTTATTTTTACCTTTGAGCACAGGCTGAAATCAACTCTGTCAAATCCTTTATTTGCTTCTCCAAAGAGAATCTATGAGCTATCCTATTTACATGCAACTTCATAATATCTTCAGGTTTAATTTAAAATGAAAGTGACAACTTGTTTCTATAGGATTGTGTCAATTCATTGACAACTGGACAAAGACATTGAAACTAAGGTTATCAATAGGAGAAAAAACCTGTAGACTTTTGACATTCTTAGGGTATAGTATTCTCCTTCCTGCTACTCTACCACTGTCATTTTAGAAATGGAAGGGTACTACATAGGTAATAGGATCATTTTCTATTTGTGTCCATTTCATGCATTGCTGTAGTCTCTTCATCTATGTCTCCCTTTCTCTGTCTTAATCTCTCTGTCTCTCCCTGACCTGAGCTGCTCCATTTCAGCTATCATTTTTAAGTAGATGACTCTCATATAATCCTGATATTTCCTGAACTGAACATCTCATTGTTATCTTAAAGTCAATATATCCCGAACTGAGCTCATATCACTTCTAAACTTCTGTATTACTGTTGAGGGCCTTATATCCCTCTAGTTACTTTATCCTCAACCTTAGTATCATCCTTGGATCCATATTCTTACCTTGCATATAATAATCAGTGATAAAATTTGATTGTTTCTATCTGAACAACACTCTATATATCACTCTGTCTCCACTCACATGACCTCTATCTTAATTCAAACGCTTTTCATCTCTCTCTGGTCCTATTTCAATAGATTTCTATTAGGTCTCCTTGCCTCAAGTGTCTTCCTATTACATGTCATTCTCTACACAACTGCTAAAGTGACTTTCCTTAAATCACAGCTTGAATCATGTCATTTCTGTACTTGATAGATTGTAGTGATGCCATACTACTTCTAAGATTTTCAATAAGCATTTATGTACTTTGTTATTAAGTGTCTACATTGTGTCAGATACTTGCTAAATACTGAAGATATAAAAAGAGATAAAAGATAATCTCTGACCTCAAGCCACTCACAATCTAATAGGGGAGACAACAAGCAGACAAATATGAACAAAGGAGCTATATAGGAGATAAATAGATAATAAACAGAAGACAAAAGGAACTAGAATTAACTACAATTAAGAGCTATGAAAGACTTCTTACGGAATATGAGATTTTAGTTGGAACTCAAATGAAGCCAGGGAAGGCAGTAAGCAGAAACAAGAAAAGAAAGCATTTCCAGTTGAGAGTGGCATAAAAAGTGCCCAGAACTGAGAGACAGTTTTGTTCATAGTATGACAAGGATGCTAGTGACATTGGATCAAAGAATATATAATAACAAGTAAGGCATAAGTACATAGGAAAGTGGAGGAAGTGAGTTCGGGTCACAAAGGGTTTTGAATGACTAAAAGAGGATTTTGAATTTGATCCTACTGATAATAGGGAGCTAGTGGAATTTATTGAGTAGAAGAGTGATGTGGTCAAGCCTGCCCTTTAGGAAAATCATTTTGCTGGCTGTATTACCTGTAAGAAAAAAATAACAACACCTTGGTCTATAATTTAAAGCTCCTCTCAGACTGACTGCCTCATACCTTTTGACATTTCTCCTTTCTTCACACACTCTGATGTAGTTGTATTGTCTAACTTACTGTTCTTCACATACTGTCCCCTATGCTTAGTGTCCTTCAAGAGAGTTTACTTTCTCCATGAATCTTTTACTTTTAGCTCTTTTTTGGTGAAAGGAAGAGAGGCTCCCTCCTCAAACTACTTTGTACTTTTTTTTATATTTAATATTCTTAAGTAATAAAGGTCTAATGCAAAGCAGAGTGTCTGGGATGGCATCTCTCCATGTGAAGAACCTGAGAAGCCTATTTCTGCAAGAATTGTAATGATATGTAAGGGAAGAAGTACCTTGGAGAGAAAGACTGGAGCATTCATAGATATTCTGGTTGGCTAGCCATGTGTTGAAAAAGGTGTTGACTGCCTGCAAGGGCATTGAAAGTGGTCTGTTGTCTTTGGCTTCAGTCTCTTTGCCTCAAGGCTCTTGGGGGTGCTTGGTGACTGACAAACTGAGTAAAGACTACAGTACTGTGAGTTTGAAAGGCCCAGAGGGCTCTTCAACATCCCCTTGATCTAGAGCTCAGGTTTATAGCCAGCACAGACCTGATGCTTTTTGGAGCAAGAAATAGTCTTTGGGACATCTGCCCATGGTTGCTGAAAAAAAAAAAAAAGATTCATGTAATAGGGATGTCATTTCTGGTTTTGAACTTTATGGGACGAAAACTATGTAGCAACTGAGTTAAACTAAACCTAATCTTCAGAGTTATTAAGAGAATTGGAGTTTGATTAACAGTAGTAGGGAAGTAAGCTCTTGAGGGCAGGATTATATCTTATTACATCTTGCATCTACAACACCAAATATAATGCTTTACATATCTTTCTTGAAGTGAACTAAAGTCAGAATAAAGAGCAAGTTTGGGGAAAAAGACAAGAATTTTTACTTAAACACACTGAGCTTGAAGTCCTAGATTATCTCCTAGGAAATTAGAAATATAATTCTAGACTTCAGGAAAAAAGATCAGAAATGGATATACAGATTTTATGGAGGTCAAAACTAAATCTCTAGGAGTGACTTCTAAAGTATTTTATCTCTAAATCTGATACTACAAATGGATGAAAATTATTATGATTGGGCTCTGATTATCCAGATTTAGTCACCATGACTCAGTTTCATTCTATCCTGGGTCATCCCTATTCTGTACTAGCTTCCTTTTCTATTGATGAGTTTCTTCTAAGGCCTGCATTTGGAGGTTGGCCCAAGATGGCGGTGCTTCATCCTCACAGTTGTGCTTCTGGTTCTCCTGATTTCATCACTATGCTTCCATAACTTCTCCTCCCCACTCTATCCCCTTTTCAGCTCCCTCTTATACGTTGTCTTTCCTTATTAGAAAATTAACTCTGTGAGAGCACAAATTGTCTCTCCCTCTCTCTCTCCCTCTCTCTCTTTTTTTTTTTTTACAAGTATGTGTGCTTCAATGATTACACAATGCCTGGTACATAGTACATAATAAGCACTGTATAAATACCATCATGGAGAAAGTAAAAATGCTGTTCAGGGATGGAAGTATGGTTACACTCAGAACATGAGAATAGAAGGGGTCCAGCAAAGAAAATAGAAGAAATGATTAGAAAGGAAGGAGAAAAACTAGGAAAGAAGAAGCCAAAGGAAGGAAGATAATAACAAAGAAGGGAATGACCCAAAGTGTGAAGTGTGGCAGAAATCTTAAGGAAGTTGACTCAGATTCAACAATAAGGAAGTAAAAATTGAAATAAGATTACAAGAGTTTGAGGAAGCTAAGAATGTAGACTCAAGAAATTTGACAGTGAAAAGGAGAAATAGCATGGAAGCCTGAGGGCATATGTATGATCAAAGAGAGGGGTTTAGTTATTGATTTTTTTATCGCAGTAGATATCTATGTATGTTTGTAGTCAAAGAAAAATGATTGGGGGGGGTGAGTGGGGGAGAGGCAATGATTGCTAGGACAGTGTTATGAGGAGGCAAGTGAAATGAATAAAGGGAACATGTTTAAGAGCTATCTTTGATAGGAAGGAAAGTCAAATCTCTTTGGAGACATGAAGAAAGGATGAAAAGATGCATAAAAATCAATCTTTAGAGTAGTAGAGCTTTATGATTTTTTATATATGTGTGTGTACACATATGTACATATACATATATGCATATATATTTATGTATCTTAACTCTTTCAAGTGACCACCTAATAATATTAATAATATATAAATATGAACTTCCTAGTGGGACTGCCTTATCCCCCACATCTGCCTTCCAACAGATGAAAACTCAGCAGTGGTCTTTCTAACACAAATTTGGAGGAGGATGAAAGACCGAAGTTCAATAAAGTTTCAAAAAAGACAATTTTACTATATGTTACTATAGTCAAGAATGAAGAACAATTAACTAGAGAAGCAGGAAGGCATCAGTTGCTGCTAAAAGAAGTGAATATATTGAGTTTACTAGGCCTGTGTTTTCTAAAACATATTGTTCTGATATGTCTTGCCACTGGACTTCAATGATTCTGGAAGGGAAAGTGAGGCTGACAACTTTGGGCAACTCTGCCTCACTTAAATCCAATTCACGAGCAACTCAAGACATCAGCCCATGATGTCAGTGGCTCTCTTAAAAAATGAAGGATCAATGATGACAATAGCTACAGAATTGATTGTATTGACAGGGAGGAGAACAAGTGAAATGAGACTTCATTGAGGCTGTATATCTGTGTGTGTGTCTGTGTTTTCCTACTGCATATTAATTCTTGCATATTAAACTATGCTACACAATTCTAGAAGTTTTAGACATTGGCTACCACAAAAAAATGAACTGGAAAAGGAAATGGCAAACCATTCTGATATCTTTGCCAAGAAGACCACAACTGGCATTATAAAGATTCAGGCATGACTGAAAAATAACTAAACAACAGCAACAATAAACAACAAATATTTAGAAAACAATGACTGGGCCAGAAGAATAATGATTGCTCCTTTTGAATGCTTTTCTATTTTCTGTTCTGCAAAATGTCTCTAGGCCAAAAGATCCTGATGTTATAGATTCTACAATATTCTTCTATGTAGATTTAAATGACAAAGCTCAAACAAAATAGTCCAGTGTGGTCGAAACCTGATTATTTGTCATATCTCCAGCAAGGGAAGGTGGTAGCGGTTGGTTTCAATGCAGAAGACTGACATAGTATTATCCCTTATTTTACAGCTGGAGAAATGAATCAATCAAAAAATCAATCATTAAACATTTTGTTAAGAACTTATTATGTTCCAGGCACTGTGCTAAGTGTTAGAGATACAAAAAGAGGCAGCCAATCCCTGCCCTCAAGGAGTTTACAATCTAGTGAATATGGAGAAAAATTTCAACTATTTAGGATTACAGAGCTAGTAAGCATCTGAGGCAGGATCTCAACTCAAGTGTTCCTGACTCCAGGTTCAACAATCTATCCACCCATTTTAGTTGCTTCTTTTTATTTCTACAATGGGATCAGTTTCCTGTTGGCATCTAAAATGGAACAGTGGAGTTATTGTCTCACCCTAATTTGTTGTTATAGGAAAATAACTCAGTGGTCCTTTGGTATATATCCATGTGACATGTTACTCTTTATTTTATTTCACATCTCATATGATAAAAGCTAGGAAATCACCATTTAGGACTGTCCTTCTAAATCTGATATGCCTAGTCACTTTACACTATCTTCTTCTAAGCAAAAGACAATATCCTAGAGGTGTAACCACTTTCACTCTTTGTTATGACTTAGTTGTATGTTGTGAGGTTGTTTTAATGTTTGTGAGTCTTCAGATTAAATCTTTTTTTTACATTAGTAATTCTTTATTTTAAAAAATTCATTAAAACTTTTTATTTTCAAAATATATGCATAGAGAGCAGCTAGGTGGTGCAGTGGATAGAGAACCAGCCTTGAAGTCAGGAGGACCTGCATTCAAATCTGATCTCAAACATTTAACACTTCCTAGTTGTGTGACTCTGGGCAAATCACTTAACCCCAATTGCCTCAGCCACAAAAAAAAAAAA